>CAWUFW010020134.1:0-161539 GCA_963921515.1 Calotriton arnoldi
CATTGTCCATGTACTCCTTCAATCACTCAGGCACTACCCCTGCAGTCATGCAATCACCCAGGCACTACTTATGCACTCATGGAATAACCCAGGCACTACCCTTCCACTCCTCCAGTCATCCAGGCACTATACATTCACTCATGCAATAAGTCAGGCACTACCTATACACTCCTGCAATCAGTCAGGGACTACTACTACACTCATTAATTCCTTCAAAAACTATCCATGCACTCATTTAATGACTCAGGCAATACTGCTGCACTCATTCATTCACTGAGACAGTACTTATTCACTCATACAGTGACTCAGACATTACCATAGCAGTCATTCATAGAACACATACAAGTTTGTCTATTTTTAACCAATTACGCGGTTCTAAAGAGAACCATTTTTTTCTTCTTTTTTGTTTTATATATATATATATTTTTTTAACCCCTTTTTGAATTTTTGGGGTGTTTTTAAACAAAAAAAGAAAAATAAACAGGACCAACAGTGAACATGTTGAAAAAATTATGCAATTATGAACTCATTGCATAGAAAAAAAAATGAACAGTGGTGGTTCCTAATAGCAACCAGGATAGCATCCAGTGATTGCTCACCAAAACAAAGAGTTTTTTTGTATTTTATGCAACGCTGCTCCACTCGAGCGAAGTCAGGGAAGATGTTGGCTGTGTTAGATGATGTTAAAGCACTTGACGTGCTAGGTCCAGCAGCGTTGTTGTCACTTCCTTGCCTCTCTTGTTCCCGTCTAAGCTGTTCCTTAGTAGAAGTCAAGGAAGCATTGTTTTTAGATGTTTTAACATCGACGACATCCCACAGGAATATTTTTTATCAGAACCTCGTGAGAGGACATTGTGACAAATAGTGCACATAACTTTTCAGGCATTTACCTTTTTTTCTCCTGGTGGAATAGAGAAAAATGCCCATACGACACTTTCGTATCTTTTCTTCCTCCAGGTCTTCTTCCTCTTCAGGGTGAAACTGTACAGGTGAATCACTAGCTGCCATTTTCAGTTTTGTAAAAAAAAACACCAAAAAAGGCAAGCAAGAGGAGCAGAAGACAACAGGTGTATCTGCTAAGTTGCTCTTGAAGGAATGAGAAAAAAATGGGTGGGGTCCTTCAAGTTCTAGAATCAAAAGGTTCTTAACCAATGAAATGGTTTCTTTTGAAGTCACTTGGGATTCGCGCACCCGGCGCACACCTAGCACGCACCCGACGTGATTTCCAAAAAATATATTTAACAATAATATATCTTTATTCCAGTTACAAATATATGATATTTACAATTATCTTAAATAATGTCTTGGCATAATATATATAATAAAGTTATATACATATACTTGTAAAACTTAAAGATTTGCGATGGATTCGCGCACCCAGCGCGACCCCCGGAAATAGGTACGTGACGTTACGCGGGGCCGAGATCCGCGCACCCGTCGCATACCAAACGCGCATCCTACACGACTTAACCAATATGGCAGCAAAATTCTTGGATTCGCGCACCCACCGAGACAGGTACACAATCTGTACGCGAATCCACTTTTTGGGAAAAAAATATATATATAAAAATGTATATTTATATTTTAGAAAAGAGAAAACATTACATTATTTTTATAACAATTAAAAAACTAAGAAAAAGTATTTTTGGGACATTATACTTAGAAATTAGCATTTGAAATTCACTGAAAAAACCATAGGTTTCAGGGACGTTATAGTTAGAAATTAGCATTTAAAAAACCTTTGAAATTCACTTAAAAAACCACAGGTTTCAGGGATGTTATAGTTACAAATTAGCATTTTAAAAACCTTAGAAATTCACTGAAAAAACCACAGGTTTCAGGGACATTATAGTTAGAAATTAGCATTTAAAAAACCTTTGAAATTCACTGAAAAAAACACAGGTTTCAGGGACGTTATAGTTACAAATTAGCATTTAAAAAACCTTTGAAATTCACTTAAAAAAACACAGGTTTCAGGGACGTTATAGTTAGAAATTAGCATTTAAAAACCTTAGAAATTCACTGAAAAAACCACAGGTTTCAGGGACGTTATAGTTAGTTGGACATTTCACTTGTACAAAACCAGAGAAATTCGGCCGTTATAGTTAGTTGAGCTAACTATAACTCGCACCCACGCAATGCACTGCTGATGACGTCACATATTACATCATTCATGACATGGTCAGTGACATCACTGATGACATCACTGATGACATCTCAAATGACATCACTGATGACATCACTGTTGACATCATCCATGTGATAATCTGATGCACCTCCTCACACCCTAATATAAACTTTGATACACCCACTCTAAAATACAGACTATCATTTTCGAAACAATAGACACACCAATACCAGTTACTACATACCCACTCACTGATTCCTAGGTCTATACACACATCCACTCATTCACCTATACAGTCACTCATACATGCAGTCACTCATCAATACAGCACTATCATATGCACTCATACACCTATACAGACACTCACACACCACCAGTCATCCATAGAGTTACTCACACACCTAGTCAGTCATGCAAAGAATCAATCACACGAACAAAAGTTACTTACCTGTAAACTGTGGTTCTCCGGTATTGGTATCTTTCATAGATTCACATGCTTGAATCATTCCCCGTCGTCGAAGTGGGAGTCCCACGGTACATAAAAATAGCAATATATATGCATAACATAGCTATATCATAGGTAAAATAGAAACAGGAAGTAAAATTACTAGAAGTTAATAGGAAAAAACTTTCCACTTTCATGACTCGTCCAAGTCATTATATATAGTCCAAACTACAGCCAATCAGGCGACAGCACCCTTTAGAATCTTCTCCTCAGAGGCTCAGGCTCTCAGATTTTCCAGCACAAGTGTGATATAAGAGCAAAGGAGAAGAAGGGAGCCTCTGAGGGGAGGTGGGTGGGTCGCATGTGAATCTATGAAAGATACCAATACTGGAGAACCACAGTTTACAGGTAAGTAACTTTTGTTCTTCTCCAGTATTGGGGTATCTTTCATAGATTCACATGCTTGAATCAGAGTAGAAAGCAGTGATTCCATAATAATGCTTGTGAGATCATAAAAGAAGCAGAACTGCGTACACAAGAGAAAAACTGTACGCAGTCTGAGAAAACATGGGTAAATATATAAATATATACCTATATATATATATATATAGATATAAGCAAACCACATAAAATGTATATATATATATCAATATATAAACATAAACATAAATATTTGAATACCATCAATGTAGGAGGAGGGAAGACACAGAGGCTCACCTTATTTAAAAAGATTGCGGAGAACCGCTTGTCCCACAGACGTGTCGGCATTGCTGGCAGCTTCCAGACAGTAGTGCTTGGTAAAGGTGTGTTGCTGGACCACGTTGCAGCTCTGCATATTTGATGAAGAGGCACACCAGCAAAGAGAGCAGTAGAAGAGGAGATTGCTCTTGTAGAATGTGCTCTAGGAGTTGCCTGCAGAGGTCTACCCGCTTGTTGATGACAGAAGGAGATTGCTGCAGAAATCCAACGTGCGATGGACTGTTTGGATATTGGATGTCCTTTATGCATCTTGCCATAGGCTATAAAAAGCTGATCAGATTTACGTATTAAGGATGTCCTTTGTAAATAAAATTTTAGACATCTCTTGACATCAAGAGTATGTAAAGTCCTTTCCGCAGGTGATTGTGGATTAGAAAAGAAAGTCTTCAAAATGACCGGCTCATTTAGATGGAAATCAGACGGTACTTTAGGCAAAAAAATGGGATTAGTGCGGAGCACTACTGAATCTCTGGTGAATTGGAGGAAAGGCGGTTTAATAGTGAAGGCTTGAATGTCACTGACCCACCTAGCTGATGTGGGGGCCAACAGCAGAGACGTTTTCCACGAAACAAATTTAAACTGAGCCCTATGAATAGGTTCAAAAGGGTGTCGCATGAGTTGTGACAGAACAATGTTAAGATGCCAGGGTGGAGGTGGGCGACGGATGGGAGGAAAAATACGAAACAATCCTTTAAAGATTTGCTGAATGATCCTAGAAGAGTAAAGAGAGTGTGAACCATCCTGTCGGAATCTTGAGATAGCCGCTAAGAATATCTTAAGAGTAGAGTGGGAAAGGCCTGACCTTGCCAGCTGTAAAAAGAAAGGCAAAAGTTGTTCTGGTTTTGCATGGAATGGGTGGATGTTGGAGGCTTGACACCACAGGCAAAATCGTTTCCATTTGAGCATGTAAGTCTTTATTGTGGAGGGCGCTCTGGCGTTAGCTAAGACCTCCCTACAGTCTGAAGGAATGCCTAGGTGAGAAAATTCAAGGTATTCAGGCGCCAGGCCGCTAAGCGAAGAGATGCAGGATCCGGATGGCAGATCTGTCCGTTGTGTATGGAAAGGAGATCCAGTATTGGTTGCAACTGAATGGGATCGCACTCGGATAGAAGAAGGAGTTCGGTAAACCAGAACTGGCAAGGCCACCTGGGCGCTATGAGAAGCAGGCGACAAGGCTCTTTCTTTATTTTCCGGAGTACCCTGGGAACCAACGGTATCGGCGGAAAAGCGTAGGCATAGATCTTTGACCAGTTCATCAAAAATGCATTCCTGCACAAGTCCCGTTGGGGAAGCCAACTTGCGTAAAATGGGTATTTGCAGTTCAGACTGGTCGCAAATAGGTCCAAATCGGGTCGACCCCACTTCTGAAATATGCGATCCAGCGTTGGTTGATGGAGTTCCCACTCGTGGTTGGACGAGGTCGACCTGCTGAGGGAGTCCGCAAGGATGTTGGACACTCCCGGGACATGGACCGCTGCCAGAGTTATTTGATGCTGGATCGCCCAATCCCAAATTTGCTGAGCCTGCTGGGACAGCAGAGTGGATCTTGTGCCCCCTTGTTTGTTTAGGTAGTGCATGCTTGTTGTGTTGTCCGTCCGGATCAACACTGACGCTCCGAGAATGATGGTGCGAAAAGATTTCAGAGTCAGGAAAATCGCTAACAACTCTAAAAGGTTGATATGCCAAGTCCGTTGTTGAGCATCCCATTTGCCGTTGACTGTGAGTCCTTGAAGATGCGCTCCCCACCCTTTGAGGGAGGCGTCTGTGGTGATGACGAAACTTGGAGCCTCCACTAGGAATGAGAGGCCTGCTGCAACGTTCCTTATGCAACGTTCCTTATGCAAGTCCACCAAAGCAACGCTTTCCGTATCCGAGGTGTGATGCGGATGAGATCGTCGAAGGACCCCGAAATCTGTAGCCATTGTTTGTTGAGCTCCTCTTGCAAGGGTCTCATGTTGAGACGACAGTTGGGGACAAGGGAATTCAGGATGAGAGCATCCCCAGAAGTGACTTGAACTGTCGGACAGAAACGCACCTTTTTGAGCGTAGTAGTTGAGCAAGCTTGCAAATCTTTTGTTGCCTTTCGTTTGAGACAAAGGCTCGTGTCTGCAGAGTGTCTATGGTGGCTCCCAAGAACGTTCTTGTTTGCGAAGGGATGAGTTGAGACTTGTCTAGATTGATGGAGAGGCCGAGAGATTGGAAAATGGACAGACATCTCTGAGTATGGGCGTTTGCGACTGCGAAAGAATTCGCCTTGATAAGGTAGTCGTCTAGATAAGGAAATATTTGTATTCCCTTCTGTCGAAGGTGTGCAGCCACTGGTGCCATAACTTTGGTGAAGACACGGGGCGCGGAACGTAGTCCGAAGGGAAGGACTTTGAACTGGAAGTCTCTGCCCGCCACTCTGAACCTCAAGAATTTTCTGTGTCTGGGTAATATCGGGACATGAAAGTAAGCGTCTTGGAGGTCGAGGTTGGTCATGTGATCCTCCGGAGTGAGGAGTTGAAGGACTTCTTGAAGAGTTAACATCCGGAAGGATTGTTTTTTGAGATATTTGTTGAGGGAACGAAGGTCCAGAATGGGGCGCCATTCTCCCGATTTCTTTTTTATTAGAAAAAATCTGGAATAGAAACCTGCGCCTCTTTGTAATTTTGGGACCACTTCGATCGCTCCCTTCCTTATCATCAGATTTATTTGGGAGAAAAGCTCTGAGAGATGAGCTGGAGGCGGGCCTTTGGGAGGAGAATTTGGAGGAAGTTTGACGAATTCCAGAACGTGGCCCCTGGCCACTATGTCCAAGACCCGTTTGTCTGTGGTTATAGCAGACCAGGTTGAGTAAAAACGGGAGATCCTTCCTCCAACTTTTGTAGGATTGAGCGGTAAGGCAGGTGGCAGGTGGCAGTTGTCACTGCTTCTTAGATGTATCACGTCCCCGGTAGGTGGACTTCCTTCTGTTTTGTGAATACGATGAAGTCGGTTGCTGCCGGAAGGATTGTTGTCGTTGAGAAGAGTAACGTTGGTTACCTTGATAGGACTGGCACTGTCTGGACTGGTTGTAACCTCCTCGACCAGAGAAGGATCCACGACCCCTAGCGCCTCGAAAAGGCTGCTTCCGAAATTGAAGAGTACAGAGAGATCTTGCCGTCTCAGTATCTTTTTTAATCGCTTGGAGGGCGGCGTCAATGTGTTGACCAAAAAGAGACTCGCCGTCAAATGGCATGTCGATTATCTTCATCTGAACTTCCTGACGAAATGAAGTGGACTTCAACCAGCCCTGTCGCCTAAGGACCGCCGCACCTGCCAGCTGGCGAAAACCTGTAGAAGCAACATCCACAGCAGAATCGATAATCTCAGCCGAGATTCGTTCTCCCTCCTGGAGGATTTTGAGTGCTTCTGACTTGGAGGGCTCAGGTAACATCTCGATAAAGGGAGAGATGTCCGACCACATCTGTCTATCGTATCGGCCCAAGATGGCCAGCGAGTTGGCTGCCTGGACAGTAGTGGCCGCCATCGTTGAAACCTTCCTACCAATGAAATCTAGACGTCTCCCTTCCCGATCAGGGGGAGCCGACAACGGAGAGGAGGGATTCCGTGCTCGACGCTGCGCGGCCTGGGAAATAACAAAGCCTTTAACCACAAAAACCTGGAAGTGATCCAGGGTAGGGAACTAGAGGCATGGGGTATTAGGAGTAGGCAGCCTCCACATAGAACTGATTAACACAAAAAGCCTCTCTTAATTATTGAGAATTGCTATTAAGTCTTTTACGTGAGTGTAGACATCTCACAAAAAGTAAAAGACTGGTCTCACACACCACCTGGTGTCATGCTTCATCATTGACCAGTCCTCGCCCTCTAAAAACTTGGTTTGATAGAGGGCGGGCATACACCTGTCAGGTGCCTTGTATTTCTTTTCGAGACGAGGCAGGACCGCAGGAATGGAGGCAGGGGCCTTCATGACTTTCAGCCCTTCCTGCCAAATAAAGTCGATAATAGGGATTGTGCGTATTTGTCTCCTTGGCTGGTCTTTAAAATCATAAAGGAAGCAATCATCTTTCTTGGTCTCCATAGGAAGAAGGAACCGTTGGGTTGCTCTCTCCATCAGAACATGAAAACCTCCGATGTCAACTGGAGGTGAGTCAACAGGAGCAGGAGTGGAAGGAGATGGAGTTTGTATCTGATAGTCATCCCATTCCGTAAGGATTGATCTGTCGTCCAACTCTCCTTCTTCTCTGTCATCGTCCGTGGTGTGTGCTTCCTGAAGGTGATGGGACACCAAAGCCACCGGAGAAACTGGTCTGGGCGATCTAAGCACTGATGAAGACTGAGGAACAGGCGTTTGTGGGACAGAGGAAGCCGATTCAGATGGAGGGAATCGGCGATAGTAGTCATCCAACATGTGCTGTAAGTTGTTTATAAGAGACAGAGGCATTTGTGCAGTGGGGTTTGTCACTGGAGCTGAAGCAGCAGTCTCAGGGTAATCGTCACCCTCTTGGTCCTCATCCTGGTATTTAATGAAGAGCTCGGAAGGGGGCAGTACGAAATCTATCGTCCTCATCAGATTCTTCCTCATCGGCTCCATAATCCAATAATTGCTCAGGCAAAGCAAGAGGAACCTTACTTGGGGAGGTGTGAACAGGTGAGAGGACCTCCAAAGAAGATTTGCGTCTTTAAAGCAAGGACGGCTGTGCTGTAGACGGTGGTACCATAGAAGACTTGGAGGATGCTGTGGCCGTAGACGAAGACCATACCTGGAGGTCAGTGCATGAAGATAGAGGCAGCGTCGACGAGCGAGTCGTCGACGAGGCAGCTGTCGACAAGGCGGCCGTAGACGAGGCGGCCATCGACGAGGCGGCCGTCGACGAGGCAGCTGTCGACGAGGCGGCCGTCGACGAGGCGGCCGTCGACGAGGCAATCGTCGACGAGGCAATCGTCGACGACGTTGACGAGGCTAACGTCGACGATGCTTTCTTAGTCTTTTTCGACGAAGGGGCGTCGACGGCAGTCTTCAACTTCTTCATCGACGAGATGGAAGTGATTGACGTGGTGGGTCTCATGGAGACGGACACCAGCGTCGACGGCGAAGATGCTGACGACAGTGTCATCTGAGGCTTTGGAGACGAAACAGTGGGCGTTGACGTCGTCGACGCGGCGACGGCAGGCTTCGTCGACGAGGACATCGTCGACGAGGGACCCCATTTCTGAGGTAAATCTTTGTCAGGAATGGTTTTTGAAGCCTGAGATTTTACAGTCTTTCTCGGGGGTGTAGAGGGTAGAGCCTTACCCTTAAGACATGGAGGAGCCTTTTTTGAGGTGACAGGCAACTCAGCAATCTTTGAGGTGTGCTGTTTTTTCAACACCTTAGCCCCAGGAGAAGACAAGTCCGTGTCGTTAGCCCTCTTCCTAGAGGAAGCAGTCTTGACAGAGGAGGTACTCTCAATGTCAGATAAGGGATTGTCCTGGTCTTTAATCTTCTGTAGCCACAGAAGAAGACGTCCCTCTCGGTCTCTCAGAGTCTTTTGGGGGAAAGTTCTGCAGATTTTGCAGTCTCTCACCTGGTAGTCCGGATACAAGCAGTAAATGCATTTCTTGTGGGGGTCTTCAGAAAATAGCCGGAGCTTCCCACAAGACTCACAAGGTCTAAAGAGAGATTTCTTTGAAGAAGACATCATAAAGAAGAAATTCTGAAGAAAAAACCTGAAGTACTGAGCAGCTGCTCAGGGAGACTCCCTTCACACGACGTGCGGTAGAAAATCTGAGAGCCTGAGCCTCTGAGGAGAAGATTCTAAAGGGTGCTGTCGCCTGATTGGCTGTAGTTTGGACTATATATAATGACTTGGACGAGTCATGAAAGTGGAAAGTTTTTTCCTATTAACTTCCAGTAATTTTACTTCCTGTTTCTATTTTACCTATGATATAGCTATGTTATGCATATATATTGCTATTTTTATGTACCGTGGGACTCCCACTTCGACAACGGGGAATGATTCAAGCATGTGAATCTATGAAAGATACCCCAATACTGGAGAATCCCATTTACTCACCTATACAGTTATACACACAACACCTCACTTATTCATACAGATACTAACACATACTTACTCTCTTATACAATCACTGATACACGCACACACTCATCCATACAGCCACTCTCACATATAGTCATTTATATACTCCAACACTCACATATACTGCCTTTCACATATGTAGTTACTCACACATGTACCACTGAGACATCCATTCACTCACCAACACACCCATACACACACTCACCCACCCATACAGCCCTTCACAGATGCGCTCTTGAACCCATACACCCAGTGAATCACCCACTCACACATCTATGCACAGAGTCACACACCCCCTACCCACCCACACAGGCACTCAGCCACCCATACAGATACTCAGACAACCAATCAATAACCCATATAGACACTCATGTAGCAACTCGCCAACCCATGCAGTCGCTTACACACCAACTGACAGACTGATACAGACATTCACACCGTTTAGTCACTAACCCATGCATTCAGTAAGACATGTTTAATCACTCACTTATACAGTCAGTCACGCACCTATTAAATCATCCATTCAGACACTTATACACCCACTCATTCTTCAATACACCTTGGCATATATATAAATAAAACATATTTAAACTTTACAGAAACACATAGTCACTGGATGATGTCATCAGTGATGTCATCAGTGATGTCATTTGAGATGTCATCAGTGATGTCATCAGTGATTTCACTGACCATGTCATGAATGATGTAATATGTGACGTCATCAGCAGTGCATTGTGGGGGCGCAAGTTATAGTTAGCTCAACTAACTAAAACGGCCGAATTGCTCTGGTTTTGGACGAGTGAAATGTCCAACTAACTAGAACGTCCCTGAAACCTGTGGTTTTTTCAGTGAAAAAAAAAATATATATATGTGTGTATTTGTGTGTGTGTGTGTGTGTGTGTATGTGTGTGTGTATATTACCTACTGGTGGTCGCCAGTAAGTAGTTATAGTTAGGAGCAAAGTTTCCATAGGAAAAGCATTTTTTGGGGAGAAACATCCAGAACTGCGCAGCCAGAGCCACGAGTTCCGGAAGCTCGCAAGCGTAACCACACTTGCACGAACAACGCATTTGCCTAAACCACACATATGCCTGGTTAAGGCAAATGCGCTCTAGTGTTCAGGATGGGCGGGGGCTTGGAACAGGAGCATCGGAAGAGCGGACTCGGACAGGTAAGTGGGGCTTGCGCCGGGGCTGGGGTTTGCTTTGGGGGGAGGAGGGGGTGGGGTAGCTTTAAGGGCTAGTTTAGGGGTTGCAATCGGGGGGAGTCAGTGGCAAGTTTTAGGTCTCAGGGAGGGGAGGGGGTCAGAGTACTTTTAAGGAGGGGGCAAGTTTTTAGGGCTGAGGGCAAGAGTAGGGGGTTGGGGTAGCTTTAAGGGCTGGGTTTGGGGGAGTAGTTAAAGAATGGGCCATTTTTAGAGCTCGGGCAGGTAGGGGTCTGTAATATAGGGCTCAGGGCGGGGGCGCAGGTTGTGTGCTTGTAATATAGGGCTAAGGGTGGGAAGCATGTAGGGGGTTTGTAATTTAGTGCTTAGTGCGGGGGGCAGGTGGGGGGTTTGTAATTTAGGGATTATGATGCGGGAGGGTGGTCGGACTAGTGGCGATCTTAGCCACGCATGCACCCTTGCCATTCATGCCTTTATCACGAAATTGCGTGGTAAAGGAATGCGTGGTTAAGTCGCATTCCTGGTTTGGGTTGCATGGTAGAGGCATGTGTGATTGAGCCTTGCGTGCCTCTACCTTACAACCTTTTTTTTGCCAATAACTTTTGTGCCGCTTGACGAATCTCCACCAATTTTTACAAAACTTCCCCTTTTTGGTTCAGCTGCTGTGTTAAAAGTTGCGGGGTGATCCGTCAAGCGGGGGCCAAGAAAAAAGGGGGGTCCCAAAAGGTGTTTTAACATGTTCTCTCTATGGGTATTTTTCATTTTTTGAACATGACTACAGCCCGAACTGCTGAACTCAATTACACCAAATCTGGCAGAAACCTACATTTTGGTTCAGAAAGCGTGATTTTTGTGATTTGGTGTAAATCTGTTCAGTAGTTTCAGAGAAATTAAAGTTTAAAAAATATAGATATCTAGGGATGCGAGTCCTTGCAGTGGACTCGGGGATCCAACTAAAATTTGATTGGCTGCCAACACTTCAACCAGGAAGTGTTGGCAGCCATCTTCAAGCCGAGTCCCAGAAAAAAAGTGAAAAATAAAGAAAAGGGGACAGGGTAGGAATACTCTGACCCATCAGATATGATGAGGGGTTCCACAGGGACCCCACCTCGTTTTAAAAGCATTTTATTTTATTTTTTCCATGAACTCATGGTTGGATCTGGAAATCCACAAAAAAACGTGTGGTCTCCCGCACGTCTTTTTTTTAAGCCCCCGGGTCGGCCAAAACACGGGGGCATGAAGAGGGGGGCTTATGCAAAGCCCCTCGGACTACCACTTCCCCGGGGCTGTAAACAATTAAAATACGGGGGGCGCGCTCAGCCCTCCGCAACCCCAGGGACCACCACCGCCCCGGAGCAATGAACACTTAAATTGCGGGGGGCAGCTTGCCTCCCTGCTGCCTTGGGGACCACCACCTCCTCGGGGCACAATGTTTTTTTTTAATGTAATGCTGGGGTCCGCTCAGCCCCCCTCCACAGCCCCGGGGACCGCCTCCACCCCGAGGCACAAACATTAATTAATTTAACAAAAAAACAATGCAGGAGAAGCCCTAAGGCCTACCCCGCAGCCCCAGGGACCGCCACCTCAACGGGGCTAATTATGACAAATGTGGGCAGGCCACGTGGACCCCCACAGCCCCTGGGACCACCACCTCCCAGGGCTAAATTAAATATCAATGCGTGGGGGGTTCTGGTCCCCCCATGCATCCCCGGGGACCACCTCCTCCCCTGAACTTTATTACATTAGAGGGGGGCCACGCAGCCCCCCTCATCGAGCCTTACAAGGCCCTTGGGACCGCCACCCCCCAGGGCCAGCTCCAGCAATGTCCCGGGATGCCCACCCCGGGACATTGTAGTTTGCTATGGAATGGCAGGAGCACCGCTCCCGCCATGCCATGGCAAGCTCAGCTCTGCTTTCAACAAGCGAGAGCAGAAAATGCTCTCATTTGTTGAAAGCAGAGCATGTCTGTGTCACTGCCTGCTGTGAAGGGGGCAGGGAAACAGACATTGCTTTGGGATCCAGGGAGCTGCATGTTAGCAGCTCCCTTGATCTCAAAGCAGTGCCGGCTCCCGCAGTAGGCGGGGAGCTGGCATGGACCACGGGGCCTTGAGGCTCCCCCTGTGGTCCCCAATGAAGTGGCCAGGCCCTGGGGGTTGGGTTAAAAAATAAATAGAGGGCTGGCCCCTGGCCCCGGGGGATGTGGTCCCCGGGGCTGAAAATGGCCTGGAAGGGGAGTTGCACAGGCCCCACTCCCTTGATAGCAAACATAAAAAAAGAAAAGGAAATGGCTGAACCCTAAGGGATGAGCTCTCCGGGGCCAAAAATGGGCCAGGGAAGGGGGGCCACGCAGCCCCCCTTTCCTTAATTAAAAAAAAAACAGAACATAATAAAAAAAAAGAAGGGGCAGGCCCCTGGGGATGGGGTCCCCGCGTTTTATAAAAATAATAAAAACAAGGGGCAGGCCCCAGGGGATGGGTTCCCGGGCCCAAAATGGTCCTGGGAAGGGGGCCACTCTGCAAACACACCTCTAGGCGCACTACTGGTGGGGGGATGAGGTCCCCTTGCCTCCTGAGGGCCTCAGGACAAACGTTGACTTCTTCCGCCAAGCATCAGTTTGCCATGGGGGGGTGTTTGCAGAGTGGTGGAGAGAGGGGCTTGGCCTCTGACAACGTCTCAGCAATCCAGCTGTGTGGGTCTTACTGGAGGTAACAGGAGGGCTAGTTGGGCCCCAAGGACCCTCAAGAGCCAAGGGGACTTCGTCCCCCTAATAGTTGTGCACCAGGAGGCGTGTTTTCTGAGTGGTGGAGAAAGGGGGCGTGGCCTCCTATGAGGTCTCAGCAATTCGCTGTGTGGGACTTACTGAAGGTAACAGGAGGTGTAGTTGGCCCCCAAGGACGTCCTTATGGGCCAACTACCCATTCTGTTATCTCCAGTAAGTCCCATACAGAGGGATTTCTAAGAGGTCTTCAGAGGCCACGCCCCCCTTTCTCCACCACTCTGCAAACATGGCTTGTGGGGCACTACTGGTTTGGGGGATGAAGTCTACTTTGCGCCTGAGGGACCTTGGGGGTCAATAAGCTCTTCTGATACCTCCTGTAAGCCCTACACAGTGTGATCCCTGAGAGCTGGTCGGAGGCCCAGCCCCCTTTCTCCACCACTCTGCAAACGTGACTACTACTTAAAAAACCATAGTAATTCACTGAAAAAAACAAAGGTTACAGGGACTTTATAGTTATGAATTAGCACTTAAAAAGCCTTAGAAATGGAATTAAAAGAAATCTTAGAAATTCACTGAAAAAGCCAAAGGTTACCGGGACGTTATAGTTAGGCCCAGGTTTCACTCATACAAAACTAGTGAAATTGAGCAGTTATAGTTAGTTGAGCTAATTATTACTCGCGCCCCTGCAGTGCACTGCTTATGACCTCACATATTACATCACTCATGACATAGTAAGTGACATCACTGATGACATCATTCATAGAATCTCTGACGCACCCACTCACATCCCCCTATAACCTTGCAGGTATTAGACTTGCAGGTATTAGACTTGCATTTGAAATAATCTAGCAAGCTCCTGTAGACATGCTTTACAAATGTCCTCATTGCTGCAGATGTGTCCTATTTTGAGTGCCTGGCTATAGACGATGCTGAGTTTAGTGTGATGAGGGTGACATTAAGTCCAGTTTAGACACAAATGAGCATCTGTAGGCTTGTAGTACATATCAGTTACAATTTTCTGTTCATAAACGATGAGTAGCACTTCCAGAAAAGGAAGATAATGTTTCTGTTAAGTATTGCTGTTGGTGAATTTGATGGTAGTATGGAGACAGTTGATATAAGCTGTAAATTCTTCAAATTTTCTACTTCCATGTTCTATACTCTAAATATGCCATCAATGTAGCTTACATATCAGAAAGGGAGGAGGAAGAGAAAATACTGGACTCACCCTCCTCAATAGTATATTCTCAACAAAAGAAGAACCCAGCAGAAGGAAGGGCTAGAAATTGACAAACTCTCCACTGTGATAGAAATGAGGGAAAAACATTTTTTTTCTTAAAAATCCCTCACCCACCAGGGTTGCCTCTTGGTGGCATGCTTCATCATTGGGGTTCTTCCCGATCCGCTGCGGATCGAGGCGTGCTGCGACCAAGTGAATACGCGGGAGCACTTGTTGGTAACGTCTATGATAAAGACAGTGTTGTGAGAGGGGAGTGGAGCGAAAGAGCTAACAACTTAAAAATACCTGACTAGTAGGACACCCTACTTTTATTCCTGCCTCTAGCCGGTATGGTTAAAATCAGGGGGGTGATGGGAAAAAATAGGTTTCAATGAGTCTATTTCTTCAGGTCAGTCAACATGTTTCGAGCCTTTCCTCTATTGGCTCTTCGTCAGGACCTACAGGAACCTAGTGGCTAATTACAATGGCGGGCAGAGGCACATCCGCGGTGCTGGCGGAAAATGCCCTTTTCCGCACTCCAGCAGCGGTCCTCCCGTCCGCCATATTACGATGGGCAAACATAGCCCATTTTCCGTCCGCTGCAGAGTCAGGTGAACCGCCAGAATTTTGCGCCCGCCACCGCGGCGGAGGGAGCCAATAGAGACTCACCGCCGTGCGGAATGACGTTCCGTCCGCCGTACAAATCACGATGCAGCAAACAGCCCATCACACCGCAGCGGAGAAGCCACCCACCCGGAGACAGCGGAAGCACTACAGCGGAGCGCGAAACCAGACTCCCAGTCCCCTCCAACTGGTCCTGACCGCAATGGATCCAGCTCTCCATGCCCTTCCGGTGCTGTACCTCATCCACTACCAGCAAATAATGCACCATCGGGGACAACGCCGCAGGTACGCAAATACACAACTCCGCACACAACCACAACACACAACTTCTGTGCTGACACATGGTTCCTGTCCACATCAGACACTCTGGTGGGGACAGGAACACATCCCCCAGTGAACCCACACATCTCCCACCTGCCAGAAACTCACCCCTCCGCATCCGGGTCACCCATCAACCGCCAAATCACAGCAATGTCCCGGTCACGTCACCGCAGCGGTGAAGACGCGGTAAAACCTGCGCACAATGTAGTAGGCAGGTCCTGCGCCAGGCATGGGCAGTCCGCAAAGATTCACAGGGCTCCACCTTCACCCTTCCCACACTACTCTTCCCACACCCATTTGAGAACATGCTGTGTGCTCCTCCTGTGCCCCCCCTGCACAATTAATCTGCCAGGTGTAGCCAGACCTTGCACCTCACACATCAAAGGACAAGGGAGATTGACTGGGAAGGTGGGGGTGAAGAGGAACACCCTGCACAGAAGCTCAGGGGCTGGACAACCCTCCTCCTCACACCAACCTTCCACTCATGTGAAGCAAACTGAGTATGATCACAAAATGAAGACTCGCACTGGCTATGAACATCCAATGAACTGTTCACACTGCCTGTCAAGTCACTCACAAACACCCCACACTGACACCCAGCCACATACTCATACCATAGGTCAGCAGCAATGGAGGACAATAAATGGCCCAGCCAAAACTGAAGTGAACAGTGCTGGAAAACCATGGAGCAAGCCACATAGCATCTGTACATCACATGCAAGAGAAGGAACGTATCACACCACCCTTAGGCCATCAAATCAGACATGGGTGGCACAGTGAGTGAAATTAAGCCAAAGTGACCTCTGTGCAACAACTCAGGGAGACATCAAGGCAGGCCATGCATAGGCAAAGGAATGATAAGAAGTGTCTGAAGTCATACAGTGACCAGCCACACATCTGTCTCCACTTACTTAACATGTGTATGTCATCAGCACAACACACATGGCTCATTGTCACACTCCTTGACTGTCAAACACAAGTAGGACCTTCACACATACCCCTCCTCTACCCACCTCACACCTGCAGCACACAACACCTGTGAGAAACACACATATTGGTCCAAATGATGCCCTGTGAGTCCAATGACACCCAGTCACACTCCCTGTGGTGCATCCATAAATTTCACACTCATACGCAGGGATGCCTGAACCAATGCTGACACAAAAACAATAGCCAAACACAAAGCTCACAAACAACATCCACAGAAGTCCAACAAGCCCAGACATGTGCAGCCAAATAGTGGAAAGGCAATGTGACCACAGACAGAACAGGAGTACACAACATTGTCACTCAGGGCCAATGCCCAGAAACCATACCCCAACACAAACAAGAACCGCATCATCAAAAAACAAACATGAACAATAACTGGGATCAATGGGACAATCAGCTGACACAGACTGAGACACCACACCATTCATCAAGTGAACATGGTGTCACAGTGTACCACAAGCATGCACATGCACAATCCTGACAAGTGACAGGTCACAAATAGGAGGAGAAACCACCAATGTGCACTCAAAACAAGCTCAGGAACAAGAATCCACCTTGCAGCATGTGCCAGACACACAAGTAATGCACACTACAGTTGCAACACACATCTGAATGTATCACACAGCAACAACTACTCACACACAATCTCATGCAAATAGAACATCACACACACATAGCATCTGTCAGTAGAAAGAGCCAACACAAGCCAAACACTGCATACATCCACAACAAAAACACAACAGATGCACATACCAATCCATCACATAGCAAACTCAGCTGAACATCAGGGTGATGCACACCAGGCAAGTACAAGGCAACACACACTGACAGCACTGCAAGCACACCAAGCATTTTGTGCACACCAACCAAACCAGTAGCACATATATCTGAGTGCCACACCATAAACTCCCACAACACAAATCATCACAGCACACAGAGAACATCACACTCAGGAAGGGTAGCAGTACCTCAGCAAACACACATACAGCTTAACCATCACCCACAGATGCACAACTAAGGGAAACCCAGGGGCAAACAACATGACTAGAGGACTGTGCTGCTCAAACATATGCACTGCACATGAGCAACCATGACTGCAAAACAGTTGAAGTAAATAACACATAACTAATTTGGGAAACTGTCCTGAGTGGCACATTGGTCCTGTACACATTTCAGCCTCACACAGCATAGTGTCACACTATGAAGTGGTGGGGAGGCTCACACACTGGCAAGCCATGGGGTGGAAGACATGAGATTGAAGTGGTGTGAACGTCAGTAGTGGACAGGTGAGGAGTGAACAGTACACAAACACATAGAGGAGTTACTCACAACGTGTAGGCATCAGAAGCACATATAGGGGATGGCATGACTCCACATACCACATACCATACTGGAGCCAAAAATGGGTCAAGTGACAGCAATGCATGAGAAAACTCACAAGTAATGTCAGTGTGGCTGAGCAGGTCTGCACAGTGAGCACAAACAGTAACAAGACACATGGCTGATCAACAAAACACAACACAGACTTGGCAGGCACACACACTGCATACTCACAACTGGCAGCGACAACAAGTAGGTGTCCCCCAGGAGTGCAAGGACACACCAAAACACTGCACAGTGCCCAACCTACAACTCCTAAATGTGCCCACAATCTGAAGCACATGGCAGACAATTGAAACAAACAGGCACTCGTTACCTGGATCATACATGTCTGCAGTTGGCATTGCAGGGGCACACACACATCAACACTACTGACAATGACAGCCCATTCACACTGTATGACCACTGAAGTTCACATATTCAAATGTACCCCGTGTGACTATGAAGACAGGCCTACACAAGATGACCACACATCAACACTGCTGTTCACACATCAAGAAAGATCACACAGATATGATGGACCATGGCCACCCCGCAAGTAATCCTGTGGATAGAAATCACCTCTGTTGTGGTATTGCATCATAACATGACATGTGTACAATGTAGCAAACCCTCAGGCCTCACAGTCTTGAAGAACTAAAGTGCCTGTCACTTCTGCCAAACTCTGAAAAAGTAAAACAACCAATTGGCAATGTTGAAGTGGCATACAGAGCATATGTCACATGAAACCATACCCATACATAAAACCTTTTATTTAGCAAGGACACAGACAAAGCAGACAACAGGAGTAACTGTCTTTATTACAAATTACTCAGATAGGCACCAAAAGTAGAAAACAGCAAGGCCATTGGCCAGTCCATAGTTCAAAGTATGTACATGTGTGCATGAGAACCTGCACAGGGAATGGGCATCCAAAGTGACAAACAGCAAGGCCTGTGGCCAGTCCATAGTTCAAAGTATGTACATGTGTGCATGAGAACCTGCACAGGGAATGGGCATCCAAAGTGACAAACAGCAAGGCCATTGGCCAGTCCATAGTTCAAAGTATGTACATGTGTGCATGAGAACCTGCACAGGGAATGGGCATCCAAAGTGACAAACAGCAAGGCCAGTGGCCAGTCAAGGTTCAAAGTCTGTACATGTGTGCATGAGAACCTGCGCAGGGAATGGGCATCCAAAGTGACAAACAGCAAGGCCATTGGCCAGTCCATAGTTCAAAGTATGTACATGTGTGCATGAGAACCTGCACAGGGAATGGGCATCCAAAGTGACAAACAGCAAGGCCAGTGGCCAGTCCATAGTTCAAAGTATGTACATGTGTGCATGAGGAACTGCACAGGGAATGGGTAACATCGTACACTGCCATGGGAATCAACACAGCTCTGGGGATACAAATGGGCAGTCCAGGCACTGCTGTGGGAGAGATGGGTTTGGGAGGGGGACTTTGCCTCACACTTGGCTGTCAGTTGAACTGGGAGGTGGCTGAATGTCGGGGCCAGTTGGAGGACTGGACCTGGGAGAGAGAGGACCAGCTGAGGTAGAGGCATCAGTGGCTTTGTGAGCCGGAGGGGTGCTTGGACCGGGTGGCATGGTGGCATGGGGTGTTTCTGGGCATGATTCTTCCAGGACACTCCTGTCCCCCTCCGAGGCGCTGGTCACATCAGTGTCAGTGAGCTCATGTGTAGCAGTCGTGCCAGATGCCTCACCACTGGTGTCCATCCCCTGTCCTTCTGTGCCCTCGGTAGATGCTGCAAAAGACAGAGACGTAGGTTCAGTATAGTGCCCTATTCACAAACATCATATGCAACCAAAGCACAAAACTAGAATATGATACCCCCATGTTGCACACCACCCTGTGCAGTCTGCATGTGCAAGCTTTATGCAAAAGTCAGAAGATGCATGGAAACATGCATAGTTGGCATTAATGACCCATGTGACGTTCACACTTCCAAATAGCTGGCCCGTGCCTCCTTGTTACCTGACATACTGATTCCTGTAAGCATACCTACGTGCCTGTAGGTGAGATAGATGTACATCTCAACATGTTGTCACAGTCACATACGGAGTCACTTTAAGGAGACAACACAGATACTGACTCCAGAATGTCCTTATACTATGGCCATGAGCTACTGATGTCCACCATGTTGTGCTTTGAAGCACAACGACCCTTGCACATTGTTGTCAGATGTGTAGTTCTCACAATTTCAAAGTCAGGCACTGCACACATCGACGAAAGCACACTAAGATGAGGAACACAGATGTTTACTTCCCGGTGATGTCTATGACACCCATAATGCAGCAGATGGCATGAGGCCACATCTCATCTTGCAATGTCAAGGGCCATTATTTTAAACACATGAGAAAGTACATGTAGCAAAAATGCATGGCAGCTGCACTCAACCTAGAGGCCACTTACAAGCCATTGCATCACACTAGAAACATCACAGAGCTCAACACTGGTGCAGGGTTGGGATACATGCAGTCACTCACACCCAAAGTCACCCTTTGCAGAATACTCACCCCCAACTTGCTGCTGATGGGCCCTCAAACGTCCATCCAGCTCTGGCTGTGTCACAGCCAAGATGCAGGCCATTAGTGGTGTCATGCTCCTGCGCAACAACCTTCCAGTCCGAGGGAGCAGCCCCAGCGTCATCTCTGCCACGTTTTTGCTCAGCCGGCAGATGTCATCCCACCTCTTGTGACAGTGTGTGTGCTGTCGGTTGGAGACACCCAGAGTCCGCACCTTGCGTGCAATGGCCCTCCATAAGGCCTTACGCTGGCGGACTTTAAGCTGCAGGCATGGGAGACAAGAAGAGGAAGTTTCAGGGACACTGGGTCATGTTCCACTGTGTCTCAGTACAGGAGCATGCAAACACTTAGCACAGCTGTACAGAAACCTGGAGCAGAGGCCATACAGCATGACACGTAGTACATTTGCATCAGATAATCGGATTGAAATGCATTTAGGTATGAGGATGGACACAGGACATGGCCATATCATACACATGCAGAATGGCAGCACACAAAGCAATGTGAAGAAGGCCCTCATCTGTGATACAGTATGGGAGGGAGCAAGACATACATCATGTTGGAAATTATGTGTTGGGGAAGACTCACTGTGTCCAACACTACACACCCCTCAATGTCCTTGGCCTGTGAGTGGCTCACTGTGTCGTGGAAGTCACATCTAGGGACATGATCTTACATTCTCACAAGGTCTGTCTTGTGCAATTATCAGGCCTAAGATAGCTCATTGAGAAACAGGGTGACAGACAACACATATGTCTCACTCTGTCCATATACTGATGGGTCCCTGTCAAATTGGTCAGTATCTGTGCAGGCCAGGGGGACTCACACTGAGGTTAAACCTGGCCCATCTGAACATTCACATGCATGTACAATATGAGAGGTCAAACAGTGCCTACACATGCGAGTCAGTACACATTATGAAATCAATGGAAGGAGGATGTTTCAGAAGTACATCAACCTGATGTGTCATAGGCGATTTTCCACCAAGAGTGTCACACTCAGGCATTTCAATCTTGTGCATAATGCTCACATATCCATGGTGACAATATGAAAAGTGTACACACATCCTTCAGTACCCTCTGGACGAAACACATTTGTAATGTCCCAAATGAGCATGTGAAAAGCGAATGGACTCTGACATCCATTAGCACAGGCAATGTTTGTTCTGACTTCCACTTTCCAAACCAGCAGTGTTACTGTATGGCTGCAAAAACACTGCATGTCCCTCCCATCCTTCAATGCAGCCATGGATCTGTGGTAATAAGGCTACACACATGAAGACAGCATGCTAGGCAGTGTATCACACAAACTTGCACTCACAGGCACACACTACAGCAGAGCAACATCATGTGAGCACTCTTTGCACTCTCCAAATTTCACTCTGAAACACTTACCATTACATCAGGAGCACCATATAGCCTCCTGTAGTATGTAAGCACCTCGTCCACCAGGACCTCCAGCTCCTCTGTGGTGAAGGGACGGGCCCTGATGTTCTCAGTTCTCGCCATCACTGGGTCCAGGAGACAGGAACAGCAGCAGTTGGGGATGAAGAATGGCAGGCAGCAGTGTCTGGATGCAGTGGAAATGTGTGGCTCTCTCACAGACATATATAGCCCCCTGGGGTTGTTTCAGTGGTACTCAGCTGCTGCAATTGGTGTTCCAGGTCAGCTTTTTTCAAATGTAACCAATGACCGGCCCGCGGTGGCGGTGCACGCCTACCGCGATTTTCAAAAGTGTATTTCACTACCGCGATTGCGGTTCCCATTGGCTGAATGGGCATGGGCATTGGCGGTGTCACACCGTGGGGCCCAGGCGGTCGCTTCCGCAGTCGTGCATCTTTCAATTGTATCTAATGACTGGCCCCGCGGTAGCGGAGCATGCCTACCGCGATTTTCAAATGTGTATTCCACTAGCGCGATTGCGGTTCCCATTGGCTGAATGGGCATGGGCATTGGCAGTGTCACACCGCAGGGCCCAGGCGGTCGCTACCGCAATCGTGCATCTTTCAATTGTATCTAATGACCGGCCCCGCGGTAGCAGAGCACGCCTACCGCGATTTTCAAAGGTGTATTCCACTAGCGCGATTGCGGTTCCCATTGGCTGAATGGGCATGGGCATTGGTGGTGTCACACCGCGGGGCCCACGCGGTCGGTACCGCATTTGTGCATCTTTCAATTGTACCCAATGACCGGCCCCGCGGTAGCGGAGCACGCCTACCACGATTTTCAAATGTGTATTCAACTAGCACGATTGCGGTTCCCATTGGCTGAATGGGCATGGGCATTGGCGGTGTCACACCGCGGGGCCCAGGCGGTCGCTACCACGATTTGTCATTTTTCTATTGGTGCCAATGACCGTGATTGCGGTGGCGGTGCACGCTTAGGGCACCTATGGACACATCATGCTGTAGCAATGGCAATGGCCAGGTTTCATCATTGAACACTTCACACTTACAATGAATCATGCCACCAGATAGTTAAATTGAATGCTAGTGTGACATTTAACTCACTGATGTCTACACATGCCATGTCAGTGCACTGGGTTACATGCATTGGCATGTACTCCCTCACATGTCACTGATGATGTTGTTATGCATGTACACAGATCTGTTGTGTGATGGACTCTCAAATATGGAAACATGTCAATGTGTGAGATGGATAAGCAACACACAGTAATGATGGACTGACTACTTAATGTGCCTACTTCACTGTGTAGATTGCTGAACTCATGTTGATACTTGATCTTTATGCACACACTGTGCTCATTGTGTTGTTAATGTGTGCCCTGTCCGACTCACGCAAGAAGGTGTGGCAGGTACAGCAGCTACGTAAGAGACAGCAGTGTTGCTGTTTCAGACATGTGCTGTGTCAAGTACTCTCAGGGCTGGTGACACAAGATGTCGGAATGTCCCATATTACATTCACATAGTCTGAATCTGTCTCGGGTGTACTCAGTATGTACATACTGATCATGTGTACAACTACTTGGGGTCAAGTTGTCTCTGCATGTGACTTGTGCTGTAAGATGTTGTTTCAGGCCAGTCATTGTTGGAGCTGTGTCAGTCAAGACGTAAGATGTTGGACGCATCTCATAGGGGAATTGAATTGACAAGTGTCCCCTTTTATCATATGTAGGAGGCGACCAAATGTGCATCGTCCATTCACATTGCTGGCGGACATGGAGGATGTGGACATCATCTGTAAATTCCGTTTGGATCGGCAAACCATCCAAGACCTATGTGCTCAGTTGGAGCCCCATCTGAGGCCTCGCAGAACATATCCAACTGCTGTGTCACCAACATGTAAGGTGATGGCGGCCCTGCATTTCTTTGCAGCTGGTACGTTCCAGTACACGGTGGCCAGCGCAGGTGGGATGTCGCAGCCAAAAGTTCAGCATGGTGCTACGTGATGTCCTGTCCGCTATGATGGTATACAACGACACCTACATCCATTTTCCATGAAGACAGGATTTGGCAGCTGGGAAGGGGGATTTTTATGCCCTTGCCCACATCCCTAATGTTGTTGGTGCCATTGACTGCACCCATGTTGGCCTGGTTCCGCCACAGGCACGTGAGCACATCTACAGGAATAGGAAGCATTTCCATTCCATTAATGTGCAGGTTGTATGCCAGGCAGATATGATCATCTCACATGTCTGTGCCAGATTCCCTGGCTCAGCCCACGACTCATACATCCTGCGTAACAGCATCGTACCACAAATGATGGCAAATCTGCATCCTGACCGTGCGTGGCTTGTAGGTGAGTTAGCTGAGTCAAGTATTGTGCTGTATGTGTGACATGCTGTCCGCAGCTACAGTTATATTACAAAATTGTTCTGTGTATCTGACACCTAGGTGACTCTGCATATCCCAACCGGCCTTGGTTGCTGAACCCACTGCGGAATCCCAGGACCCCGGGTGAAGTCAGCTACAATGATGCCCATGGGAGGACACGTTGTGTGGTGGAGCGTACTTTTGGGCTTCTGAAGTCTCGGTTTCGGTGCCTGGACAGGACCGGAGGTGCACTGATGTACTCTCCCCAAAAGGTGTGCCAGATAATTGTTGCATGCTGCATGCTCCACAATCTGGCCTTGCGCAAGGAGATCCCCCTGCTCCTGGACGATGATGCGCCGCAGATGCCCCCCCCTGCAAGCCCACACATGTCCAGTGATGAGGATAGTGTAGAGGAGGAAGGTGTCGACCTGCGCCAACAGATCATCAACCGCTACTTCCCTTGAGTGTGAGTAGCATTGTACAACAGTGCCATTGTCTGCTGTCTTTGATGGTGGTGATAAGGCCGAGAGGAGCTTTTTGACTGCTGCCTGTTGTTGGCTCTGTGCTGATGGCTGATGTTTGTGGCACAGTGTAGTCCTGACCAGCTACATGATGTCTATGTTGAGATTGTTTCTCCTTTTGATGTGTGCTGGTTTGTGTACCTTGATGACTAGTGTTGTGTACTGGCTGTGATGCCAACACCTGACAGGTAAATGTCGTTCTCTTGTGTCTCTCTAGGTCCCTTCAGACTCTCAATGCCTCGTCACGATCTGAGCTTCTGGTACATTGTGTTCTGAGTCAACATTGTACATATTGTGATAAACATGGAGCTGACACAAAGACATAGGTGTGTAAAGAGTGTTTATTTACATTGAGTGGTTGTGACAGACAAGTGATGTTTCAAGAAATGGTGCTAAGTGAATCAATGAGTTGTCAGTGATGGCAAACAAGACAATAGAGTAGTCACCACATTGATGAGGTGACACAGTCCAACAGACACCTGCCATCAACATGGCAGTGTGGGTAAGGATAGTCAACAAAGTCAATGTCAAGGTGAACAGAGGTGCTATCATGGCTGACTCTTTGACTTGCGTTTGGCTGGTGCTTTGCCACGTGATCCTCCCGTGGTGTTTCTCGGACGGCCCCCTCTTGCGTTTTCCAGGGGGGGCTCCTGCTGCGGGATCAGCGGTGTCTGAGGAGTCATCCTGTTGCTGCTCACACCTCTCTGTGGCCGCAGCTGGGCTGGTGGGGGGATCATCCTGCGTGCCACTGGAGGGGGGTTGAGCCGTAGTTTGGGCCACAGGTCTGTCCCTCAGAACACCCACAAGCTGGCCCAAGAGGTCCACGATTTGGCCCATACGCATGTCTATGGACCTCAGCAGCAAGCGGAGCTCACGCGATTCTTCCAGAGCCTGGCCCGTGTATCCCTGGGCTTGTTCGTATGCCCCAAGGACTCTGGCGATGTTGGCCAGGGCTTCGGTCCCAGTGTCTTCTAGATTTTGTCCCCCAGTTGCCCTCCCACCTGCCCTGCTGTCCCGGACCTGTGGCATTGCCACTCGACGCACCCGCAGACTCTCCCTGCCCTCCTCTGATTGTGTGATGGTGTTGGTAACCACTGAGGCAGGGCGAGTGTTGCAGGCAGCAGTGGTGGTGGTGGTTGAGGCCGCACAGGTCGTTGCAGCAGGGGTCAGCACGATTGTTGTTGCTGAGGTGGTGGTGGTGGGGACAGTGGGGGCCTGGGACGTGGTGCGCCCTGGAAGTCCGGACGGGCCAGGTTGGTGCTCCTCATCCGAGAAACTTATGGAGTCTTCATCCGAGAGTCCATGTTCCGAGTGTGGAGACTGGCTCTGCAGGTTGGTGTTGTCTTCTGCAGCAGTCAATTGTTGAACTCCTGTTGAACAGGGGTGAAATGGTCATTAAAGTGCACCCCACAAGCATGGTGTTAGATGTTTGGATGTTACATGTGTTACACCACACAGTTTACATTGATATCACTTTGTATGGCTGCAAGGTACTGCACATCATGCCATGATGTGTAGGTACATACATTACTTGTCCATGGTGTGACGTAAATAGATACCATGTTCCACGTACAGATTGTGTGATTACAAGGACATGTCGTCATCTACCGACTTGCAGCCCATCAACTTTATGTGATTTGTCTTTTTGGTTTGCTCTGCAATGAAGACGTTACATCTGAGCAAGAACTAGCCATTGTAATCTTCTGCATACATTTGTAATATCATGTACTTTACTTTCTTTAAACAACTGACCATGCATGTTTTGTGTTCATATGGGCCTTCATGCTCTGCCACCATGGCACTTACACATAGCATTCAGTGCTGGACATGATTGTGCCCTGAATTTCTTCACAATGTGACTTGCTGGCATAACGTTACATTTCTGTGACAGTTACATACGCTTGGCTGTCTGCACACAGGAAGTGACTATTGGATGTATGCCATGTTGGGTGACATGTGAGGGGTGGTGTGGTCATATGGCTCCATGCTTTTTGAGAGGAATGGCAGGGTGCATGCACTGTCTACCTACCTGTACTGTGATACAATGGAGGGGAATTGCTGCTGCGTGGTTGTGGGTGTGGGGAGTGCTCCATCCTGCTCAGGGGTGGGACAAGAGAGCATAAGATGGCTACCTACCTGTAAGTTTGAAGGGAGCAATGCAATGTCTGCCACATGCTTCTGGGTGGGGTGGGGGGAGTGCTCCATCCTGGTGAGCTTTGGGACAAGGGGGCCTGGTGGGAGTTGTAGTGCAGGCTTCCCAAACACAACCACCCCCTCCCTGTTAAGATGGCTACCTACCTGTTAGTTTGATGAGGGGAATACAATGTCTGCCACTTGCTTCTGGGTGGGGTGGGGAGTGCTCCATCCTGGTGAGCTTTGGGACAAGAGGGCCTGGTGGGAGTTGTAGTACAGGCTTCCCAAACACAACCACCCCCTCCCTGTTAAGATGGCTACCTACCTGTTAGTTTGATGAGGGGAATGCAATGTCTGCCACTTGCTTCTGGGTGTGGTGGGGGAGTGCTCTATCCTGGTGAGCTTAGGGACAAGGGGGCCTGGTGGGAGTTGTAGTGCAGGCTTCCCAAACACAACCACCCCCTCCCTGTTAAGATGGCTACCTACCTGTTAGGTGAAGGTGGGCAATGCAATGTCTGCCACATGCTTCTGGGTGGGATGGGGGGAGTGCTCCATCCTGGTGAGCTTTGGGACAACGGGTCCTGGTAGGAGTTGTAGTGCAGGCTTCCCAAATACAACCCCCCCTCCCTGTTAAGATGGCTACCTACCTGTTAGCTTTATGAGGGGAATGCAATGTCTGCCACTTGCTTCTTGGTGGGGTGGGGGGAGTGCTCCATCCTGGTGAGCTTTGGGACAAGGGGGCCTGGTGGGAGTTGTAGTGCAGGCTTCCCAAACACAACCACACCCTCCCTGTTAAGATGGCTACCTACCTGTTAGTTTGATGAGGGGAATGCAATGTCTGCCACTTGCTTCTGGGTGGGGTGGGGGGAGTGCTCCATCCTGGTGAGCTTTGAGATAAGGGGGACTGGTGGGAGTTGTAGTGCAGGCTTCCCAAACACAACCACCCCCTCCCTGTTAAGATGGCTACCTACCTGTTAGTTTGATGAGGGGAATGCAATGTCTGCCACTTGCTTCTGGGTGTGGTGGGGGGAGTGCTCCATCCTGGTGAGCTTTGGGACAAGGGGGCCTGGTGGGAGTTGTAGTGCAGGCTTCCCAAACACAACCACCCCCTCCCTGTCAAGATGGCTACCTACCTGTTAGGTGAAGGTGGGCAATGCAATGGCTGACACATAGTTGTGGGTGTGGGGAGTGCTCCATCCTGCTCAGGGGTGGGACAAGAGAGCATAAGATGGCTACCTACCTGTTAGTTTGGTGAGGGGAATATAGTGGCTGCCACTTGCTCCAGGGGGGTGGGGGAGTGCTCCATCCTGGTGAGCTTTGGGACCAGGGGGCCTGGTGGGAGTTGTAGTGCAGGCTTCCCACCCACAAACACAACCTTCCTGTTAAGATGTCTTCCTACCTGTTAGTTTGATGAGGGGAATGCAATGTCTGCCACATGCTTCTGGCTGGGGGGGAGTGCTCCATCCTGCTCAGCTTTGGGACAAGGGGGCATGGTGGGAGTTGTAGTGCAGGCTTCCCACCCACAAACACAACCTCCCTGTTGAGATGGCTTCCTACCTGTTAGTTTGATGAGGGGAATGTAATGGCTGCCACTTGCTCTGGGGGGGGGAGTGCTCCATCCTGGTGAGCTTTGGGACAAGGGGGCCTGGTGGGAGTTGTAGTGCTGGCTGCCTGTACACCTGCCCCCATTGTAATATTGCTAGCTACCTTTGGGGTGAATCAGACGGAGTGGATGTTGGAACTGTGAGACATGTGTTGGGGAGAGTGTGGTGCACATGCATGCATTTTGACCTAGGAGGTGTAGCTTTGTAGTTGTGCAAGACAGTACATAGCAGTGTGATGGTAGACATTTGTTGGTACTTACCAGCCTCCACTCCCCCGGGTATTCCTGTGAGACTCTCTGGATGCAGTATGCCAAGCACCTTCTCCTCCCATACCGTGAATGTTCGTAGTGGAATGGGAGGGCCACCGCCAGTCCTCTGAGCCAGCTCATGGTTCTTGTTGTTCTTCTCTTTCACCTTGCTCTTGAGGTCATGCCACCGCTTCATGATCTCCTTCTGGGAGCGCGGGATGGTCCCTACTGCATTGACCCTGCTGACTATCCTTGCCCACATTTGCATTCTGGTGGCTAATGGTGTCTGCTGGACCAGGTTTCCAAACAAATGTGGTTCTACTCTGATTACCCCATCTACCATCACTGACAACTCATTGTCAGTGAATTTGGGCATTTTCTTCTGTGACATGGTGTGTGATGTGCAAATGGGTTAAAGGTGCATGTGTGAAGGTGGTGGTGGTGGTGATGTGTGTGGTGTGTGTGTTGTTGTGATGGTGTGATGTGTGCAGATTTGCCTATCCTTTGTGCCGTGGGGTTGGGCCCTTCAGTAGTGGAGTAGTGCAAAGGATTCTGGTCAGGGATTGGGCTGGTTTTATTCTCAGCTATGTGGGTGGGTCAAAATGGTGTATTCCTGTCAGGTGTGTTGTGTGGGTTGACCTGGGATTTGTATTTTTTTGTTGCCATGGGGATGTGTCATTGGGGTGTGTTAAGTGTTTTTTGAGGCTGAGCCAGATTAATAGCCACACTTGGTAGCCTTGTTGTGTGTTTTTTTGTCGTCCGCCATTGCTGTTCCGGAGCGAGCGCGGCGGTGGGTATACAACCGCTCCTCCGCCGGCTCTCCCATTCATCAATGCTTGCGATCGCGGTGGTCGGAATGCAACAGCCCTTCCGCCGGCTCTCCCATTCACCAATGGTTGTGATCGCGGCAGTCGGAAAAAGCTGATCGTTCCGCTGTCACCGCAATGGTATCCTAATTCAACATGTGGTCACTCCGCTGGCCGTGCAGCGGTTTTGGGTGTTTCCGCTGCAGGACCGACCGCCGCGGACAGATTTTTACCTGCTCCGCATGCTCCCGGCGGTCTCTCGTGGAATCCGACCGCCGCGGTCGGATTTTTCTGGTGGTTCGTCCTAATCTGACCGCCGCTTTTCCCGCGGTACATGCGGACGCTTAATTTCCGCTACCACGGCGGTCTGAGTGCCCTTCCACCCGCCATCGTAATCGGGCCCCTAGTTCCTATTGGTACCACTCCTTATTGTCTCTATTAGGAACACATCACCTAGAATGCCATGCGGAATCACATAACATACATACGATTGATATTAGTGTAAGCTGTAACGTCACTGCGTATATTGTGGACGCCGTACTAGTGCGTCATGATCTTGCCGGGGAGGAGGGGGCCTGTAGTCACACCTTCATCAAGGCCGCCCTCGGCCTTCTCGCCTGATCAGCTCACCCGGAGACCGTATTCACCATGGATGAAGCAAAATAGGTAGATAGGGTGAAAAACGCAGTCTAAAGTTGGTAACTGTGATATTGTACAAATATGCTCTTTTGTAATGAGTAAGGCAATGAAGCAAAACGTTTTAGACAAGTTGCACAGCAGAGTAAAACTACAGATATAATTACAATTTGATACAAAATGCATATTACATTGTTCTTTCATTCCATGAGATCACTTTTTCAGGGTAGTTTTAATCTCAATGAAAGGGTGCTGTGGGCCGTACATTATTTCATCCTTTGAGTGGGCCCTGGTGAAATTGCATTTATACCGGCATAATTGGGTAAATTTAAATTATGGTTGTTACACAAAATTTCTGAAGTTTGGCTATTATATTGTCACATCGCTACATTCTTCTTGCAGCAAATATTTAGCGTAAGCACGCAGTAACAATAACAACCAAAGAGCGAGCCGTTGCTCTTTGCAGCTATTGTGTTTTTGCATAAAATGTGTCCTCATGCAAAAAATTGGTGCAAGGACGCATTCTGCACTAAAGTACAGCACCAAATGCTGGTTTTGCTTATTGTGTAATTATTTGTAATTTTGGGTAATTTTCCAAAATTTCACATTTCACATAATTATGTAAATGCAAACTACACAAATTTCTCATAGCCCTGTTAGTGATCACCCTCACAGCTTTCATGATTTACGTTTATAGTTCATGATTTTGTTAAACATTGACAGATTGTGAGTAGCTCATATGTCATAGATTCATTGAACAATATATTTATAGGGAGCTTTGGATGAATGTTCAAGACAATTCAAGAGGATTCACGTTTCTATTCAAACCTTGCATTATAGATCACAGGGTTCCATTTTCTCATAATAAAGCTGAGAAATATTATGTAAAGTCCATGGGAGAGCCTCTGTGGAGAAATTAGCTTTAGACATTTCAAAAGGAGCTTCTGCGACAGTCTGCAATAAGGTGACAGATGACTTACTAACTGACTCTGCAGAACATTCTCAAAATAGAACCACAGCATGGCCTTTCTCATGAGAAAGCAATAGACTGAAGAGTTAAGAAGATCCTATTATATACAGCCCTGATATTATATTGAAGAAAATGATTTTGTTGAATACTTCTAAAGCTAGATAAAGAATTTTTTTAATTATACAAATGATCTAGTGTCTAGATGCATAGATTGTCAAGGAATTGATAACAGTTCCTTCTTAATTGCATAAACAATCGTCTTATCTTTTGTAGTGAATTTAAGATGATGATATACTTTATACAGAGATTTATGATGGCTTGATATGTAATACCTCTAGATCCAAGTGAATTATGGTGATCTCTTGTTTGTGTATTTGATTAAAAATCTTTTATTTAGTGTTTTTATGATTGTTTTATATTGGACCATATTATATTGTGTGTCATGTTTTATTGAAATGAAATGTTTATATTTTTATTGTAACAAGTTTTATGGAATGAAATTTTCTGAATAAACCATTACTCCACTAAAATAGAAACACAGCATGGCCTCTCCCATGAGAAAGCAGTAGACTGGAAAAATATGAAGCAGTATTCAGGGGTTTGCTCATTTTGGCAAGATTTACAGCTAAGGTAGACATTAGCTTCGATTAGGAATTAAAGGAACTGAGTAAACTGATTTAGTTTCAGATTGCATTGTTTTTACATGATTTGCCTCTAATTTATTCACCATAATGTTTATATCTTCAATACATAAGCAAATGCCTCTAAACTTATAGTGTAGACTTGTGTGTTTGTGCATCCTCTGGGTAAAGGCGTTCTAGGAAGCCACACTTAAATAAAATGCATTCATGACAGTGTCTGACAGGCTTTGATCATTACTCAATATGCATTATTTCTATGTAAGTTATGGGAGCTGTGTAGTTCACAGCCTGTCTGTTTCTCCACCCCAAGCTGAAACGTGGGTGTAAACCTGTTCTTGCTGAGAGCCAAGGAGAATCTACTGGGCCATATTTAGGAGAGGACTTGTAAAACCCTATCATGGCACCTAATATGAGGCTGGAAGTCTGAGTACCATCAGGAATCAAACATAACTACTTACCAATGATTACTAATGCACAGATGTCTGTTGTCATATTTATTTCCTCCCTCAGTTTAGATAGGTGCTTCCTATCTGCTGATTGGGATGTTTTCTGCCTAACTAGTAGAAGGAGTTCCCCTTTGATAGACTTTTGAATCAAGATCTGAATCTATGTTAAAACGGTGGAAGAGACTGTACAAATAAGGGCAAAGTCTAGGGGTCTTTTGATACAACATTTGACTGTGTAAGGATTAACCTCTATTGGGGGAGAAGTAATCCTTGTGGTTACAGCAAGTCCAAGTTATCCATTTGATATATTTTGCTCATGGGTAGAATTTCAATAATTGAGGGTGCCATGGGGTATTTTACTGCATATAAACATGCCCCAATTCCTGCAAAACGTATATCATGTGATCGTTCGGAGATTCCTATTAGATATCAAGAACATGCATTAAGATTTTGTGGGGGATTAACACAAGTAATGGAGTCCATCGGAATGGGTCACTTATGCCTTCCAGGACATACCTAATCATTGATATAAACCACAACCAACGGTGCAGACCTTGACTATATTTCAGATACAACAGTTATTGGCAGAATTAAAGACTGAATAAGGTTGACATAGACAATACGTATTGCTGCCATTAGAGACTAATGTTGGAGCCTCAGTACGTACAGGGGCTTCCTAGTCAAACATTTTGGATTGCTTGCAAAAATAATTGGAAGCAGCTTATCCTCATACAACACCCTAAGACAAGCACATACTACTGACTATGTATCTTCCCTTGGGAAAGGTACCAACTACGGAAGATTATAGCGCGTGGGGGAGAATATTTGCTCCACATACCACTATGCTGCGTGGTACACCCTCTCTAGCTGTATTATTGGAAGTTTTATAACAAATACAAACTCAACATGGAGCCTGTCAAGGGGACAGGGTCACTTTCTGGCTCAAGAACAGCATGTCTGGCATCCCGACTCCTGAGCACCATCTGTAGAGCGACTGAACAGGTTAGTTCAGGAAGAAGTAGAAATTGAAAGATACGAGGAAGGGGAAGTATAGAAAGTGAATAGAGACTAGGTACAGGAAACAGAAGACTAGAGAGAAAATAAGGAATAGGACAGACGGCTGAGCTGGAGAGAACTCAGAGGATCAGGATAAGGAAACACAACAAACCACAAAATGCAATTCACAAATCTACCTGCAGAGACCTCGACCTCTCCTATAATTTCTATTGAGATCTCAGCTACAAGTGCGGATATGTCTGCACACATAGTATGATTCAGTAGGAAATGTGAGGGGGACGGGTGAAGTGGCTAGATATTGGGAAATGCTTACTATTAAATGTGAGGGGATTAGGGAGGAGTAAGGGTATTTCAGGAGTGACATGCAAAAACAAAACACCCACGCACTCAAGAGAAAGCCCACTGCTATTCACTAGCTGCACTTCTAAAGCTACTACAGCCAAAAGGTCCCAAAACAGTCACTAATGTACTCCATGCCAGACTTGAAGTACATTCAGCACAACACATGTTGTCAAAACCCCTTTCAAAGGGCCACAAGGCATACAGGAGTTACTGGGCCCAACCGTGGTAGTTGAGGCCTTTTTCTCTTGATATCCTCACCTACTATGGATCCCACTTAAGAGGGTCAAGGATCTCCTCTGCACTTGACTCTTGATGGTCGCTGTAATCGAGCAGTCAAGGCTCCCTCGGGGGGATGTAGAAACAGGTCAGTGAATATGACACATAACTGAAAGTGCAAAGAGTATGAACAATAAATCCATATCCAGCCAAATACTTGAATTTATAAGAAAAAGTAGGATTTTATTTCTAACACTACATGTGCAAAGAGATTCGACATTTAAATGCAATTACACAATTGGGGCTCTAATGGTTGTCACATGACTCCCTGTCCTACCCTCCTTTATGTAACATGTTCAGGGTTACTCCCAATTCACTGGTGGCCGCATCAGGGAATGCAAACTATTAGGCTGACCTAAAGAGTTCCCTGTGACTATTTAGGATTTTAGACAAAAACGTCTATGGTGCCACAGCACTTTGAGCAGTGAATCCCAAAGGCACTAGTTAAAGTCTTACCCACTCCTGCAGTATGGAAGCATTCAGAGTTACACTGGGCGCCCTCATCGCAGGCACTCGCGAGATCAGATCCTGCTTGGAGAAGTCGGCCTGCTCGTGGTGCTCGCAGCAGTGTCAGACAGGTGCAGACTCACTCTCCGGAGTAGCCTGGCAGCTCTCCCCAGCAATCAGAGTAGCTTCCAGCTCTCAGTGATGTGGCAAGCCAAGTTGTCCCCAGTGGGGGAATTCCGTCCTTCGGCTCCCAACTGGAGTCCCACAAGGATGCGTTGTCCTTCTCTGTGTCTTCCTGGTCCACGAGGGTATGTCTGGTCTGAATCTTCGGTGTGGCTGGACCTGCCGGTCACAGCCTCACTCCAGTCCCAGGTGACGGCTGAAAGTCTTTGACGATTTGGTCCCGTTAGTCTCTCCTGACAGATGGGGTTGCCGCTGTACCTTCTGGAAGCCACATAGACTCCTCAGGTGCAATTGCCCACACCATCATGGCCCCTCCTGGCATACGGGGTCGCTGCTAAGGCGTTCATGAGTCCTGGCACACTGGTCACACAACTTCTTCACCAGTGGCCTCATCTGGCATACAGAGCCACTGCAATGAGGCTGTGTGGGCTTGGCGCCCTCCACATAGCACTCAATACTTGGCTCAGTCCAATGGCAGCCCTCTCCTGGAATACGGGGGTCACCAAAAACAGTCTTGCCCACATGTTCCGGCCCGATTGGTGCACAGACAAATCCTCACACCTAGCACAGGGAGTACTCATGTAAGGCTCCCCACTGGACCTCACTCCCTCCAATGCTCTCCTCTTTCTCACAGGGCACATTGGACTTGGCAAGCAGGCAGGCACTGGCGCTCCAGGCTCCAGGGCAAGTGGTTTTGGTGTCCCTGAGTGACGTCCCCTCACCCAGCAGGGATGCTAGCAGGCCTTGGCCCCCAGTCCTGGTCACAGGCAAATGTTTTGCAGAGCTTCCCATTCTCACACAGCCTGTCTGGCTGCTTGGCAGAGGACACATTTTTGGGGAATCAACCTCCCCTTCTTATAGTCCTTTTCCAGACACCAAATGTGATTTAGAGATCTGGGTCTTTGATGTTTTATCTGGGGATTCTGCTTCTTTTGAAGTGGGCGCTTCTCCTTTTAATCTTCCTTCTTGAAAGATGTCTGTCACAGCAGGCACGACTCCACAGCTGATTGTCCACAACACAATTCATTGGAGTGAACAGAGTTCACACTTTGATGTCAGCCACAGTGATTTGTGCATCGAAAAGTTGACTTCAGACCACCGGCCCTATTCTTTATGATCCCCTTTTCAGCCCCATCTCTCCTCCTGAGATGTGTCCACAGGTACTGCAACACACTCTCATAGAAAATAATGCAGGCAAGGACCTAAAGTAACACCCCAATGGAATAATGTTTAAAGAAATAAAATTCAAAATAAAGTTCAAAATAAATATATAAAAGTTGTTTAATTTTAATATATAATAATTATTACCTTATTAAAAAATTAATAAGAAGGATTCTTTTATTATTAAAATTATAAACTTTACAATATTTGTTCAAAATTGTTATTATTTTACAATAACTTTATATCTATCTTTTAATAAAATGTAGTACATATTACATTAAAAAATACCGTAGAGTTTTTTAATGTATCATTTATGGATAATATTTTAAAATTAAATAAATATATTTTAAGTTATTCATTACTTAATACTCAGTTAAGTTATTGTGTTGAAAAATATATATTTTTAATTCTATATTTAAAAGAAATATCTAAAATGATTTCACATTATCAATATAGTTTATAATCAATGTGATTTATGTTTTTAAAGTTTAATAAACTTTAATACATTTTCCTATATTTTGCCGTAGGGAAATCTGCGCCACAGTTGCGAGGATATTGGCCTATATGTGAAAGGTGATGAGTAGTAATTTTACACTTGTAAATCCTGTTCTAAGATGCTCCACCAGGGGGTGGAGACATGCAAGTCTGCATCCGGGAGTAACTTTAAACTCAGACATGGTGAATAGCAAAAAAAAGTATAACATTATTAGTAGGCGCAGTAGTAGATTTACACGAGTACATTTACACACAATTTTACAATTCTGAATAGGGCCCTGTGTCTTTCCCATTGATTTCCAAGTTGTTTTTGTTTTTTGTGATTTTTTTTTCTGAATTTTTAAAGTGCAACATAAGCCCAAAACACTGTTTATTGGCACTTGAAAGACCAGTTGTACTGTGCAGATATCAAAATAAATTAGTAGTCCTAAAGACAAATTACAGCCTCGGTTATGTTTATTTCTCATTGTTTTCCCCTCCATGAAGTTTTCTGCTATTTTCTCCACCTGCCACTTATCCATTGCTCTTCTTTCTATGTTTCCACATAAAAAAAAGCTTTTCTAAAGCCAATAGGTCTCGATTAGTGAGTTAACATATGTAATTACTGGCATGCAAAAATATTATTTCCCTATGTTAGCACATTATCAACAGACTATTGGCTTTGCTTTGTCAATGCTTGTTTAACCAGCATCTGTTCGCTACTGGAAAAGTCTCTTTTAGGATTCTGCGTCATGACTGTTAGTAAACACTGAATATGAAGATAACAGGTAGAAGCTTAGCAGAAACCGAACAGTGTAACAAATGCAAAAGTAAACAGCACTCACAAGAACAATTTGTGACTCTAAATATTTCTGTCACCTTTCAGATGTAACGAAGAGTAATACCTACATCAATACTCAGGCAATCAGGTGTGATAAGATAGGCTTGTTTGCTCTGACGCACAACGTGTGGAGAGCGATTATTCCGAGTTCGCACCTCCGCAGCACATAATGTTCTTTATTGAAATATAAATTATAGCTTGCATACGCTGACACAGTACATCTTGCGTCTGCTTTGGCATTCAGAACAGGTGTTATACCATTATCCACTGACAGCCCTGGCCCTTGTTAGCTCTATGTTGTTGTCAGTGTTTGCAGTGAAAATGTTTTTCTGTTATATATGTATTTATTTAGTGTGACTCAGTCCAGGGCTGTCAGTCAGTTTTCCGCAGAGGGAAAGGAGGTGACCAAAGTTTTCCCAATAATCAGAATAAAGTGGAAACAAGAAAGGATGATTTGGATTCATTAGCGAAAGCTGGATATGCTGAAGGATGAAACATTAGGGACGTTGGAGGAATAAAAGTGACTCCACGTTTGTTCCTGAACTGGGCGAGATACTTTTGACTTGTTGGAGCAGGTCACAAAATATTTTTGAGTACTGCTTTCAGATGTCCTTGGTCATAAGTATGGCAGGCTTGGTACAGATACCCTACCAGCATATTATGAAAGCAGATTTGTAGAGTGTGCAATGTCTGCAAATATATGTCCGAATATTATTGCTTTGCTTGTTATTATGGAGGTAGTGTGGTGTGTTGTTTTTTGTAGTATTGTATTTTGATGCGGCTTTATTGCATTGTGCTATTATGTAATACTGTTTGTTGTGTTGTTTTTGGTATGTTGTGTTGTGGTTTTTTTGCATTGTTTTTTTACTTTGTGCGATGTTTTTGTGTTGTGACCCACTCTGTTATTACTTTGGAGAGGTGGAAAATGATGCTACTTTTTCAGCCAAAAGTAACACATTTTCAACGTTGCAGTGACAAACAACCTTACCAGATCTTAGGTGGCAAAACGCTGCTTAGCTTTTCAATTTTTTAAGACACCAGTCAATCCAGAACTGTGGCAGACTGTGTCTAAATCAGCACTGAGGTCGTATTATGCATTGGGCTCTGGGGGCGCAATGGAAGTGTGCACCCACTTTGTGCACCCTAGGGCATAATGGTATTACAGAGGGGCAGCGCATAGGCTTGTGGGTCCCCTTCTGTAATACTGGTAGACCTGGTGTACGTGAAAGGGCATTCCCTCATTTGCATGGCCCAATGCTTGAGGGAATCACTTTGTCTCTGCGCCTGCCCTGTATTAGCGATGAGGGGGCAGAGGCAAACATGCCCTTAGGAGGTGCACTGAAAGTGTGCCACAAAAAGATGGCACACTTTGAGTGCGCCTCCTAAAGGCAGCCTTTGGGAGGGGAGAAAGGGAATCCCATGGACCCCCCCAGATATCCCCCTGCAGGCGGGTGCAGTCACTCACTGCACCCACCTGCAAGGGGCTCTCTCTCCCGTCTTGAAAGTACAGGCAGCATGCCACCTGCACAGAGAAACACGGAACAGCTTTTAAACAGCTGCTCCATATTTCACTAGAATGCACTGCCCCCAGAGCAGCAATAGACTGCAGCTGCCCTGAGGGCAGCCCATTCAATCTAATACGGCACACTGTCCCTATTTGCGCCCTCTGCACCTTTTAAAAGCTCTGCAATGGTGCAAACAGGGAAAGTGCGCTGTAAGCATAACACGTCCCCAGTTGTCACTTTATGCGACACATGGGGTGCCATGTGAAAGTGACAGAGATCCCTTAAACTCTCCTCATTACTCTATAAGATTGTGACTGCGATGATGGCTCAAGAGTAGAAAGAAAGAGCCCTGCGGTTAGTGGAGGTTCGGACACACTTGGCAGACCCTGACATGATGCACTCGTTTATGAGACCCTCTTTCGTAGTGCCTAAAAAACCTGTATATCTTTGCAGATTCCCCGGAACCTTGATCTGTAAAATGCACCTGTAGATCCAAATTTCATTTCAATTTTTTGGGTGAAGCAAGAACACCCACCGACTCTCCTGGTGACTGTAGGTAATCACTTCTTGCAACATGGATCTGATATGTGTGTCCTGTTTGTTTCAAACTTCACCAACCACCTATGATTATATTATTGAACAGCCGCAGCTCGTGCAGGTAAGAGCGGTGGGGCCGGGTTGGGGGGGATTCAACAGACGACCACTAGGGAAAATTAAATAAATAGGTAATTTTTGCTCGTTGTCATCTGTCGAAATCCCCCCTCCCACCCCCACCCCCTCCACCCGGCCCCATCGCCCCACCGCTCTTACATGCACGGGCAAGGCTGTTATTGAATTGTCAAAATGACAACTTCGTTCAGACCCTTTCATAATATGTCTATGGTATGAGCCAGTAGTTGGCACACAGTCCGCCTAAAATATTAGGGGCTCAAAAGGTCAAATTGTGAGGCCATCCACTGAGCTCTGACATAAAAGTCGCACTGCAGCCGAAATCCATGGTCCTTAAGCATCATACATTTCACACTTAAGTTAAATTCTCCAACCTACTGAGCACATAGTATTAAAGGTGCATTAATAAACCTTAATATCTGCAGTCTCATTCAAAAATAAATGTACAGTGGAATGAACTCGTGAACTCAAGCAATATTACCTGTTAGCCTAGGTATATGAATGTAACAATTGAGTAGTGTCTCAAAGGTATTTTTAAATAATGCTAAAGTGTTTTGCTACTGTGTAATTAATGCTGGGTAGTTTCCTGGTTTTCATTCCAACTTCCCATGCAGTTCCACATTCCTGAGTTAATATCCCTACTTAGAAATTGTGCTTTAATTGACGTAAATAGAAGAATGTTGATTAACTAGACAAACAATGAAGATATTTTATGACAGGACCCAAGATTCTAAAACATTCCAATATTTTGCTTTTCTATCCATAAAATGCCATCTACAGAAATGTTAAATTCATATTTGAAAAGAGCAACTGCCAAGTATATGCCAAGTAAAATTAAAAACTAAAAGTCACAAACTTATCGCCTCTCACGAGGATCCTGCTACTGTTGTTTTATTATCCTTATTCTGAAGTGACATACTGCATGTACAAGTCATTTGTATAGCATGAACCCACCAATAGCGCAGCAGCAATGCTTAAGGCCAAAGGCAGAGAAAGTAAAGTATTTGGAGGTGTAACTGGATTTTGAGAGCAGAAGAGGACTGTTAGTGTCTTAGTGATGTGATGTCCTTTCAGCTCTTTCTTAACTGGAACAGGTTTGAGGCAGTCATGATCGATACAGAGATGTTGACACGGATGGTAGAATGACAGCTCTACCATGTTTCTACCACTTGTCATTTGCAATGAGAAACTAAGGAGCTTATTTACAAGCCCATTGCTCCACCGGTGTGTCACTTTTTTGGATGAACCGGCGGCACAGTGTGCCTGCTCATATTTACAAGGTCACGTAAAACCGCCCTGCGTGGCTTTTCATGGCCTTGTAAATATGACCCCTTTTCACAAATTACTCTGCGTGAAAGGGGCGTTCCATGGGTGTTACTGTGGGTGTTATAACACAACATCCATGGAACCTGACACATTCCCAGATTTACAAGGTTTCGATAACCTGGGAATGCATCAGATTCCTATGCCTCCCCAGAGGAGGCATAAGGGAAGCGCAACGAGGAGAAATACCTTTATTTCAACTCCTTTTTCCTTTGCTGCTGGTGTTCCCACGCAACACCTATGGAATCTGAATCAGTCACAGATTTATGAGGAATCGTAAACCTGGTGAAGCGTCAGATTCTAACGCCACCCCAGAGGTGGGGTTAGTGGAGGTGCAAAGAGGAGAAATATCCTTATTTCTCCTCGTTTTTTCCTCTTTCTATGTGTGCTGCATTCTGCAACACATAGAAAGAGGAAAACACCTCTTGTGATAGTTTTTGCGCAGGAAGGAACAATCACACCTACACCGCAGACACCCTTGCACCATGGCGCAAGGGTGCCCGGCATTGGCACATGTCAGCCATGTGTACCAGCGCAGGGGAAAAGGACAGTAATGAGCCGTATCTTAGTATATACGTTGAATTTCCTTTTGATGTACGGCAGCGGGGCAAAATATTGTAAACGAGGCCCCTAAATGTTGAAACAATTGCACCCTTTTTAGAATAAACCCGTTACAATTCTCTTATAAGGGCAGTACTATCTACCAGTGATCAAAGTTTTCTGATAACGAGTGCATCAACAATAGCAAACTGAATTTGAGGCGTAGAAAGATTTTCTGTTTACTCTCGTTCAGCTATATTGTTTTTTTCCTCTATTACTATAATTTACAAAGTTGTGTGGCCCAGTCTCTGGTCCTTATTGTCATTAATGGAAATGTTTGATTAAACTGTGATTGATTAATAACACCTATGTATGACATAATATTTTAATATAAAATGCAAGTAAAATGATATAAAAAAGTAAATATGATCTCTTTTCACATGGCTATATTAGGGGTTATTAACATTCACGTCTCCACTTTATTTAGACAGAGATGGAGGAAACCAGATATGTGATTTCACCAAGACATTGTAATGGAAAGGTGTTTGCCAGTTTATGACTGAAAGTTGCCACAAGTCTTGTCCTGCAACATTGTTCCTTCTGCCGCCCTGGTATTGGAGGGCAGAAGAAAACAGTTTTTTTGGAACAAACAGCAGCCACAGAGGAGACTATAAATTGTGCCCTGTGGCGTCACAAGAGGTGGCCAACTTTCTTTCTTGACCACAACAAAGTGACGTGGCCACTCTAATCAACTTCACCAACTGTTCTGATCTTGCATGCATTAAATACCTTCATCTGACTTGGGAGTTTGTTAAGGATGAAAGATATACAGAACAATTGTCTAACTGTCAGTTCTCAAGCAAATTCTCTCTGATAACTCAACAAACATCTTTAATTCCATTACTTACCTCTAGCATAAACTTATAATTTCTAACCTCTTCTTTATCTTCTTTTTGTCTTATAATGATCCTTTGCGAGGAATTTTATTCCATACAGCAAAGGAACATGAAAACTGATGATCCAACTTTGATCTTGTGCAAGTCACATCACTTGAAAGTGTTATGACTTACAGATAAGTCCGCACCTTATCTAACAAACATCTCTGCAAGACAAGTCACAATCCCATTGGTGGTAAAAACATTGGCACAGTGATGGGAGGTGTGGAAAAAGGGGTGGGGAATAGAGTGATATATAGAAGGAGGGATGAGGTTGGGTATTGCAGGGGGGATAATAGATGGAACACTAGCACATAGGACATCACTCGATATATAGGAACATTGCCAACAGGGCAACAGGAGGCAGACAGCAGACAAATGCAACATACATGAGTAACACATTATACATAATTAACAAATGAAGGGAATATACAGTCAGTCTAGGGGGCATACAGCCACTGTGTTAATGAGCAAATGCCACAAATTGTGGATCTAGTCAGAAAGCGACCCCATATGTTCTCAATGACACCCAGCTGATCGTTCTCTCTATAAATAGTACATTCACAGGATTCTAAATTAAATGCCATTCCTCATGGACAGGTGCAGTGGCCCACATTCAGTATCTATACCATCTTTGTTTAAAGTTGGATATCCCCTGGAGTATCAGCCAGAAACCATCACTCAAAAGGGCCAAGGAAGGGAAAGGGTAGTCACGGGCAATTGTTCCATCCTTCTATCCAGGATCAAGTCAGAAGTGTGCAGCTTCATATGATAAGTTACAAATCACAATGGTTGGGAGCGCCTCTAGGAATATAACCGAGGCAGCAATACCTCTATGTCTAGCATAGAGGGGGACCAACACCATTTATGTAAACTTTTAATGCATTAACTTTAACTTTGCCTCTCTGATGCATCTTCCATTAGTTTCAAGCTCGTCAGATCAGTCTTTTTCAGGAGGTTATGATGCAGTACTGCTTGACGGAACAATCTTCAAATATGATCAGCCAAGTGCAAGAAGAAGTGAGAAATAAGAATGCTATAAGGACCTCAAATTACTCTCTTGAATCTGCCCCATGTGAAGAGTTGTCTGATTGGAAATGCAGTCAGTGTAATAGGGTCAGAGCCCAGGCACCATCTAAGCAATGGGATAGTTGACGTTATTGCCAAAAACATTTACTTTCCAGGCTGAAATCCTCACAAACAGAAATGAAGACCTCCAGTGTCATGACATTTAATAAATAGTCAATGTTGGATGCAGGAAATGAGGTTGTTGGGTGACTGGTCAAGCAGCAACTAAAATTCTTTTCAGGGTAAGGCCCAAATTAACCTGTGCTCACCCACTTGGTAGCTTGGCACAGAGCAGTCAGGCTTAACTAAGAGGCAATGTTTAAAGCATTTGTGAAACACTTCAAACAGTAAAACTGTGCAAACACACACACAAAAGGAGCCCACATATAAAACAAGACCAAAATGACAAAAATCCAATTAGTAGAACTGGAGATATTGAATTTTAAAGCATGTAGTGAAAAATAGTGCCAGGGAGCACAAAGCACTTAAAAAATATAATAAGGTAATTTCAATGTTAGTGTGGGAGATATAGGTCTTTCAGTAGTGAAAAATGAATTAAAGAGTTTTTCACTGCCAGGACATGTAAAACTTAAAAGTACATGCTCTGCTTTTTAAATACAGTGTGCCCTGGCTTGCCCAGGGCATACCCTAGGGGCGACTTGTATGTATTAAAATGGAAGATTTGGACCTGGCAAAGGGTTTATTTTGGCAGGTCGAAAGGGCAGTTGAACTGCACAAACAGGCTCTACAATGGCAGGCCTGGGACATATTTAAAGGGCTACTTAAGTAGGTGGCACAATCAGTGGTGCAGGCCTACTAATAGCATTTGATTTACAGGCCCGAGGCATGTATAGTACCACTTTACTAGGTACATATAAGTAAATAAAATATGCCAATTTGGTAAAGGCCCAAATTACCATATTTAGAGGAAAGATCACATGAACTTTAGCACTGGTTAGCAGTGGTAAAATGCACGCCTTAAGGCCTACAAAAATGAATTTTGCAAAAAGTAGGAGGTAGGAAAACATTTGGGACTGACCCTGCATAACAGGCCATTTCCAACACGACCCCCCGCCAGCCTAAGTCAGGTGCAACTAATCAATACCTTGATGGACTTCCTTGCTTAGTTGATAAAATGTGGACAATGGCACTCTACTGCAGAGGCACTTGTTAGTTCTACGCCCTTCTGAATTCAGTTGGAACTCTGTGTCCACACTCTCCTGAGCCTCTGAACGGACCCATGGGAAACCCTTCTCCTCACCTGTGGACCCCATCTGTGAGATACCTAACTTTAATTTGCTCACAGATGCGTCCCAGTAGGCAGATAGTACCATCATGGCCAGAAGAGTGATGTGGCCCATTCCACCCCTTGGATCAGACTTCTGTCCCCAACCCAAGGAAAACTCTGACCATAAGGACAGTAACTAACATAGGCCACTGACAGCTGTTAGTGTCAGAAGCCAGGCCCTGGGCCATCCACTGCTAGGTGGAGGTTCTAAGCAGGGATACTGGGTAGGCCTCTCTTCCATCCTTGGGGCAAGCAAGGAGTTCCCTAAGGGGCACCTAAGGTTTCTCTGACCTCTGAGGTGTCTCAGAATGAGGGCAGTAGCCCCAGGGGTTTTACCCCTTACTTACACTCTACCTCCCAGCAGTTCAGGGGTGGGATTCTCACACTGGCCCAACATCTGTACCCTAAGTCTGAACAGGGGACTGAGGAGATCCCTCCCTCATCCTGCCCCTCCATCTGGGCTCCCATACCCTCCGCTTTGGAGTAGTACCCACAGAAAACTGAACTGTCAAGGCGCCCTTGGCTGCCACCCCTCTCAGTTCTCCTGACAACAGGGGCAACTCATTCCCCAGAATGCAGTCTATAAGCATCTGAGGACTAACTATGACCCTGCTCTGGGTCACCTCCCTCCTCTGGGTCACCTCTCCACTCCACTCCAGGGATACCAGGGTGGAAAATATTCTGCCCATGGGCCTGAGTTACCCTACATATCTCACTGGTGTACTGCTCTGGAGACCCTAGCCTTTCCAGTATCATGGTCTGGCTAGCCCCGGTGTCCCTCAGAGCAGTGATCAGGACCCTATTCACTTTCACCTGGTGAAAGTGACGACTCCCACCCTCAGGGATCACAAGCTCGACCTTCTGAGTCTTACTCCCAACTAAGGTAGATCATGGCTTGGTCTATGACCTCCCCTGGGGACTACTTATCCCTACGGCCACATTGGCCACCCCTGTAGAGGTCCCACCTGTGGGTGGTTTCTTTAGACAGAGTCACCCTGCTTGTGTCCTAACTGGGAGCATTCAAGCCAGCAGGGTTGAAAATGGGGTGCCCCTGGCCACCGCCCCCCAGAACCACCCCCTGTTCTTCAGTTGAGACATGGGAATCCTTTCCTCCCGCCTTACTCTGGGGCTTGTCTGGAGCATCTTTAACCTTCCCCTCACTCTGCTGTGGGGAACCTGAACCACCTATCTTGGGGACACTCCCAGGTACTATCTGGACACTCTGGTGCTGACCTAGAGGTCTGCCTCCTCATCAAGCTTCCTGGTGTCAGTCAGCTTGCTGTCAACTAGGTGCTGGTACAGCTCTGAAAAACAAATACTGAGCACTTGTTCTCTAATAATCAGATTGCACAGCCCATTGTAATCATGAACCTTACTGCCCTGCACCCAACCATTCAATGACTTGCTGGAGCAATCCACAAGATCTACAGAGGATTTATTCTGCATCGTCTGGCTGTCCCTAAACCTGATGCAGTATTTTGTTGGGGTGACTCTAAACTTGGTGATAAGGATGGCTTTCAAGTGGGCATATCTGGTTTGGTCCTCCAATCCTAGTGTAAGCAGTGTGTTCCTCTTCACTGGAATGCATATGCTTTCACAAGCCCCCCTACTCCTCTGGAATCTTGTGAACCTCTAGAGCTACCGTATATGCGGCAAGCCACTTGTCTATGTCATCCCCTACCACATAGTTGGGCACCAGATCTTTGGGGATGCAGACTTTTCTGTGTCCTTCAGACACTGTAGAATTACTGCCACCATCATTGCTGGACTCTGCCTGCTCGACTTTGAGGACCAGCTCCTTAAGATACAGCTCATGAGCCAATTACAACTTTTTCTCCTCCAAGGGCCTTTAACCCTTCTTCTCTTCCATTTTCAATTTGCCAATTTGCAGTTAAAACTCCCTCTCTGCCTTCCTGTCCGCCATCTCCTTTGGGAACAGGCCATGTGATGAAACGCTGCCTCCTGCTCTGGCAGAGGGATCCAATTCATGGGATGAGTCCTCCCCCTCCCCTGAAGTCTGCATTCCAGGGCTGTTGTCCAGGTCTTGATCCTGATTCTCCATGTCATCCTCATCCTCTTGCTCCTCTGTGGCTGCCCTCAACTGGTGTACCTCTGTCCAGGCCCTCAGAGCTTTCTGAAGCTCTAGCTTTTTGGTGCTCTTCTTAATCTTTAGTCCCCTAAACTATTTAATCTCAACAACTGTATAGCTTTCCAGGTTGGACAGCTCAAACTCCATTGAAGCAGGTATTGTCTCGGACAGTGCAATAGTAGGAATGAGGGTAGATTTGGAAAAATCAAAAGAAGTCTGGCGATATTGAATTTTAGAGTTTCTAGTGAAAACTAGCACCAAAAAGCACAATGGAGTGCAAGCCGGCTACAGCCCAGTTAGGCCTGCTGAACAGAGTACCTTATTCGTGGCTGCGGAGCTTGGCGTGGGTCCGTATTGAAGATGTGCCACTGAGTCAAAGCAAAGCGTCAGTTCCGAGATGCAGTGAGGCTGCGGTTCGAGGTCCTGCTTCATTGTTGTCGATGGTCCTGTTGACGGGGCTTGTGATGTGAAGTCTGGCATCAGGGATGCGACACGAAGCTGACAATGTGTTGATCTGAAGAGCTGCGATGAGGAGTCTAATGTCATCATGCAGACTGCTGGCAATGAGAGATGCTAAGACCTGGGCTGTGGATGCGCCACACCATCAGGGCCTGAGGACTATGGAGGCGATGTGGGTCTTTACGACGGGTCCAATCCATACAGCAGCAGCGATGTGTTAATTCTGCTAAGAGATGCGCTGCTCAGCCAAGGAGATGCGCAGGTTCTACTCAGGGATGGTCTGCTCAGCAGAGAAGATGCATCGGTTCTGCTGGCAAGCACCTTAGACCCACTTCCAAGGGTCCATTACTGGGGTGGCATCACTTGGCAGGGTAGACTCACAGATGGCAGAGTCCAGGTGCAGGAAGTTGGAAGCCTGTTATGTTCTTGTAGCTTCAGATCAGGAGGCAGGCCAACGAGCCCTTGGAGTCACTCTGGGTTCTGTGTTCAAGAGATGAAGGTCTAGTACTTATCACTCAGGCAAGAAGGCAGTAGGCAGCAGATCAGCACTGCAAGGTAGGTGTCAAGCAGTGTGCAGTCTAGCAGACTGGTAGTCCTTCAGCAGCACATTAGTCCTTCTTCCTGGCAGAGTATCCACAGATCCAGAAGTGTACTGAAGTGGTGGTGTCTGAGGTCCTTCTTTTATATAGAGTTGTATCTTTGAAGTGGGGAGATGCCTCTAGAGGCATGTCTTTGAAGTGCACAAATATCCCTCCCTGCCCTGGCTCCATACTAACTGCAGGTGATATGCAGTCATTTGTGTGGGGACAGAACACGGCCTATTCAGGTGTAAGTGATTCTGGGCCCAGCTCTTCCCGGCCATCCTGCTAGTGATGGCCCACTCAGTCACACCCAAGCTCCCAATGTGTATGGCTATCTAGGAGGACTGCACAAAGCCCAACTACACCCAGTCATGTGATCAGAGTCAGGCTGCAAGCACCAAATGGCTAAGGTAAGAAAATGCCAACTTTCTCAATGTGGCATTTTCAGATTTGTAATTTAAAATCCAACTGCACTATAAGTGAAGATTTTAAATTAGTATTCCATAGGCACGAAACTTGAACCAATCATATCTTCCCATTGAGAAATTATACTTAAAAAATATAATAAGGTGATCTCAATGTTATCCTATGGTAGATATAGGCCTTGCAGTAGTGAAAAATTAATTTAAGAGTTTTTCACTACCAAGACATGTAAAACTTAAAAGTACATGTTCTGTTTTTAAATACAGTGCAACCTGCCCTCTGGGCTGTCCAGAGCCTACCTTAGGGGTGACTTATATGTATTAAAAAGGAAGGTTTGGGCCTGGAAAAAGGTCTTTTTGCCAGGTCAAAATGGCAGGTGAAGCTACACCACACAGACTCTGCAACGGCAGGCCTGGGACATGTTGATGGGCCTACTTAAGTGGGTGGTACAATCAGTGCAGCAGGCCCACTAGTAGCATTTGATTTACAGGCCCTGGGCATGTATAGTATCACTTTACTAGGTACTTATAAGTAAATTAAATATGCCAATTTGGTATGAGCCTATATTTGTTGAAATGTAAAAGTTATGCATTCATTTTGCTAGTGTATTGCTCTATGTAAAGTTAGCGTTCGCGGCACAATTTTAAGTTGAGCCGCCATTTTGAGCCATGATCGAAACTAATTTCTGTCTCACTTGTATGTCTGCCTCAGCGAGAGCGGCTGCTATATTATTTTTTTTCCTTTTCTTGTATTTCTCCAAGGTTGAGCTTTGCTGTGCTAATGAATAGACTGTTTTTGTCATTGCACACCTTTCTCACTAGATAGGCCTGCTCCCACCTTTAGAGCGTCAGGGTGCAGGCAGAGTAACCTTGACACCGAGATAACATGTACCCGGTCCTGGAATTGCAACTCATCCTTCTGTATCTCCATTGTTCACCAGCTGCCAACTGGTAATTTCCAGTCTGGGCGTGTCTTTTATGGTTAGGAAAATGTACATTACATGTTACCCTGTTAGTAGAAGTCAGTCCCTCTGCAGCAATCTAAGGAGGCTGGTCAAACCGGACTCCACTCGAATGTACTTTCAATAAATACTTTTGGTTTGTATTCTCTACTGTCTGACCGACTCTTCATTCGTGAGGAAGGCTGAGAGTTGGTCGCGAGTGACCCGGGTGGCCCTAATCGGCTCACTTCCTTCATTTGGTGCCCGAACAGGGACTCCATCGGGTGGCCCATCCTGGGTCAGGAGGTCGGGGCCACGTCTGGTCGGACGGGCGGACCGGGGATCCCTGCACGAGAGAGTCTTGTACTCACAGCTGCCCCGTCTGTCTGACCGGGCGGTGCCTCGTCCAGTGGTCATCCCGCCTGGGGTCCTGAATGGGGAAACCCTTGGATCTGACCGTTTGGTCCGAAGAGTCGGCAGTGGAGAATAAACTCGTTTGACCTGTGTGCACCAGGTGAGTTTGCTTTGGTTCTTTGTGGATATGGCGCCATTTTGATTTGTATTTGACATGGTCTAACGACCGTCTTTGGACATGCGCTTGAATTTGTTTGAGTTCTTTATGAACATGGTACATTTTTGATTTGTATTTGATGAGGCCTGAGGACTGACTTTGAAAAAGATATTTGCAAATATGTGCTCGGCATAAATAGTGAACTTGTTTTCTTTTGAAAGATGCCGTGCCTTAGTAAAGGTGTTTTGTTTGGGCTGTCGTTGTTGTTCTGCTGATGCTCGATTGGAAGGAAGCCAGCCAGCGCCTCCGGAAGGCACTCCAAATTTTGACATGTACGTAAAACATGGCCTTAGCCCTATTATGTTTAGTACATTATGGCACAAATATACGAGGGACAATGCCGAGTTGCAGTGGCCGTTGACGGGCACTTTTGATGAACAGAAAATTAATTTTCTACAGGATAAATTGTTTGCGAAAAGGAGTGGGCAGTCGATGTTTGATTCCCTCAGAACATGGCAAAAGGAAGCTAAACAGAGACGAATGAAAGTCGAGAAAGAGGCCCGGAAGGGGAGAATACAGACCATGACACAGAAAGCCGTAGCGCATGATAGAGAGAAAATAGAAAAGGGAATAGAGTGTGCTGATAGGAAGTTTAGATTACAATGTGAAAACTGTCTTATGTTGCCCAAGAAGAGAATGATACTTTTGTGGAGAAATTGTTGGATGCTCGACCCCCACCTCCGTATGCCCTGCAGAAGGTATACCCCGTACTTCCCCCGCAGCCCAGCTACCCGATTCTTCTGTCTCTGCTGTCTCTGCTACTGTTGCTCCGTCTGCCTTGGCCACGGCACCTCCTGTCCTTTCTTTGTCATCGCCGTCTGTGGCAACTACGACTGTTTACACATTGGCAACACCTGCTACTTCGGTATCCCTTTCACCAGCTCTTATACCCACGACCCAGTCAGCAGAGAAGTTATTGCCCAGTACCTCTGTTATCACTCCCACTGTTTTCCCTTATCGCCCGATGTTGCAGAATCTTCAGACACCAGTACGCGGCCCTGAGGATAGGGACTGGACGAAATTCAAGCACCAGTTAGAACGGACGTTGATACAATCTGATGTGGTGGAAGCTGAAAAACAGGTGGTGGCTGATCAAGCAGCTCAGTGGGCTTGTAACCCCATTTACAGTGTTGAGGATGTGTAGAGTGTGATGAAAGATTATGAGCCGTTTGTACAGCAGCATGCCCTTAAGCACATGTCGGCTACTTTGATTGGACTTTGGGAACAGTGTCGCTCATTGAAGTAGACTGCTTGACAAGAGCCCAAAGATAGTATCTCAGTTTCCGATGAGGGAAGTTCACCCCATATATCACCCTTAACTACCAGAGCTACGGGATCAGCAGAATACTGTTATTAGAAAGACAGTAGAGTCCCGTTTCCAAGAACAATGGGTCTACACTCCGTGGAAAAGGAGTGAGATTTTGTCCCTTAAGACTCAGCTACCTGACCCTAGGAAAAATACTACTGCATATTATAAGGAATTTATTGAGGCCGCTTCATCGACAGTGATGACGCTTGCGGATATTGAAAAGTTCTTTGGTGCCCGTTGATATTTGGAGGCAGGTGCACACACAGGACCACGTTGTGGAATTGGGTGGTACCTGGGATTAGATTAGAGCATGGGACCAGGAGAGGAAGCCTGAGGAGAAGCATAAGGCCGAGATACTAGCTTTGCCTGGTCAAATCATTACATACATGCACTCTCCTATTCCACCGAGAAGGGTAGATTGGGACAAGTTAACGGCATGTCGTCAGAAGAAAGATGAGAGTGTGTCTAATTTCTTCACTCGGTTTGAAGGGGTGTTTTGAGATTTTAGTGGACAGGATTTGTCAGTGGAAGGAGGTGCCCAATTGTTTGTTAATAGATTTGTTACGAACTTGCTTCCTGAGATTGCGACTAGGTTACAGGCCTCGGAGAGCACTTGGACTACCTCCTTCCCTTCTGTAATATTGAGTATGGCGCAGTATTATGAGCATAAGGAGAATCAGGAGAAGGAGAAGGTGGAGAAAAAGCATAAGGAATTGAAGACGAAGGTGTTGTTGCAGGAGGCTTCTAGGGGAAATGGTAGAGGCCATGGTGGTTCGAACCGGCAGCTTCCGCGTACCAGCCGGAATACTACGCCTGTGGGGCCGAATCAGTGTGCGTATTGTAAAGAGGAGGGACATTGGCGTAGTGAGTGTCCGGTGCTGTTGCAGAAAGTCGCGGCCCCTAGAGGACGGGGTTCTCGTGGCGGGGCCGTGGAGCTGGTGGACAGGACAGAGCTCAGCATGGTGCAGCCTCAAAGGATTGTCCCAACAGTAATTACTTAGATGACAATAGAGGCGGACAGTATTATCATGATGACTATGATGAGGACGAGGTGACGGGACTGTCTCACAGCTAGGACAGCCAGGGACAGAGTGAGGGACCAGTTCAGATACCTGTAGGACAGCGCGGTCCTTATGTTACTGCAGATGTGCATGGCTCAGCTAAGGAATTTTTGGTGGATACAGGTGCAAAGAATAGCTCTATTTCTCGTTCACTGGTCCCCAGAGCAGCTCTGTCTGGCCGCAATAATGTTTCAGTAGGATTTTCTGGTGTACTGGTTGTGAGCCCCATTTCCAAACCTCTTACACTGACTACAGGTCCTTTTACTGTGGATTCGCCATTTTTGTTGACATCTAAATGTGGAAAAAATTTAATGGACTTGGATTTATTAAAGAAATTGCATGCTGCCATTTATTGTTCCCCGGAAGGTGTTTACATGACGATGGGCCTGAATGTAGTCAGCTCTAAGCAGTGTCTGTCCAAAGATGCGTCCCTCCCTGCTGAATTTAAGGATGTGCTGCCCACGTTGTGGGCAATGGGTGACACGGACATAGCACTATTACAGATATCCCCAGTTTCTATTAAAGTTAAAATTAAAGTTAAAGACAATGCCATTTTGCCCCGCATTCCTCAGTACAAAATACCACAAGCAGGGGAACGAGCCTTGTTGCAAATTATACAAGACTTGATTCAGTCAGGAGTTGTTGAAGAGACGAATGCGAATGTGTGCAATGGCCCTATTCTTCCCATTCTTAAGAGGGCACCTTCGGGCTCCTCTGATGATCATCCTGATGTTTATCATTTTGTGATTGACTTGCGCAAAATTAATAAAATAGTGGTTCCTCAGTTCCCGGTGGTCCCTGACATTACTGCTCTTCTAACGATGATTCCTTCTACTGCTAAATTCTTCTCTGTCATTGATCTAAAAAATGCATTCTTTAGTATCCCGATTGATCCAGAAAGCAGGTACTTGTTCAGATTTACACTAGCTGGCAGAAGCTTTACATTCTGTTACGCTCCTCAGGGCTATACTGAGAGCCCTAGCATATATAGTCAAGCCTTAAAAGCCCGTTTGGACTCCCTCACGCTTAACCCTGGGCGGAGCTGGCGGAGCGGGACTAAGCGGAGGTCCACGGAGTTGGGAACAAACTCCTTGGAACTCCATTCTGCTCCGCTCTGCCACCCGCCTCCAGCCCCCCCCTTAACAATTAATTACAAATTAATTAAAAATAAAAGAAAAAACACTTACCTGGACTGCGGCGTCCCCGGGCTGCCCTCCTCCTCTTCCTCGCCGTCTCTGGATGATCTTTGAGAAAACTGCGCATGCGTGGCTGAGTCATCATTAGTTTGCACAATATAAACTGATGTGCAAACTAAGGCTATCTTGATCGTCAGGAGCCTGTACCTTCACGTGACCATGTGCCACAATGACGTTGGGGGAAACTTGAAACATGACTGAAGTCGAGGTATAAATGTATCATGGAATGGTCCAATGGGCCCCCCTTAATTATAACATCAAGTGAAATCTCAGGCACTAACAGATATTGGACAAGAAATGTTAAAGCAGGACGACGTGCCATGAGCCTCCATATGTCCAGCAAACAGTGGTCTGCAAGCACATCTTTCAACAGTGCCCTGTCACTGTTATTGGAACCATCGAGGGGGCCTGAAAAGTCCAGGAGAGGATTGATTACTAAGTTCTAATCACCCCCAAGTTCTCAGTTGTTGAGCCAAATTCAGTCAAGTACCTGGACAAGGACTATAGGAAGGGCTACATAATGGAAGCCAGTATAAGTGTTGTGTCTAGCATTTTCAGCTCGGATCACTTCTCCCTAGGGTCAGTTTATATCCAAAATACATTTAGAGCCTCTAATGAGAATGGTGACACCACACTTTTGAGAACAGTAGCCGGAGCCATCTCATAGACCTAAGATTTATTAGTGTGGCTATGTCTGACTATTGTATGGACCAAATACAGCCCCAGTTTTGCTGATACTACTGCCAATGGGTGTGTTTCTCAGATATGGGCAACTGCAGAACCTTTAGAAAGTAAAGAATGTAATGTCTTCTTCCTTTTAACAAATGGGACATCCCATTAACATTCAAAGAGTGGATTGCCAGAGATTTGTGGGAAAGTTAGATGGATGTATATTGTGTGATTAAATGCATAGCACACAAAGGCAGATACAGAGAGCCACAGGTGTGGTGTACGATGTGGGTAGATTAATTTTGACGTCTAATCTTTGGAAAAAGTGGGACAAGGAGGGGGAATGCCAGGTACATTGAAATAGTTGGTCAGTCAAGTCAAATGTGTGTAGCAGAGAATAGAAATGCATTGGAATGATATCAGTGTGAAGGTGTGAATCAAGGGTGTCTGTGAGAAAAGGGTCACCAAAATACAACTGTTGACTGCGAAACATGCTCCGGTTCCACAGGCTGAGGAAATCCTAGGCCATAATCATGACATATGCATAAAAAGGGCGGTAACTCTTGAAGAGAGACTGTTTCAGTATAATGCGGGTGTAATTTTGGGTGGTAATCTCTTTTTTCCATAGCTAGTTTCATACAAAACAACAAAATATGTTTTGTAATTTTGTATGTGGCACTGCAATTTGCCAAAAACACATAGCGATTCAGTTGTTTCTCTGAAAGCAGATTTCATAAGTTTGGCATTTAGCCATGATTTTTTACCCATTGCTAAATGACTCTAAAACCCATGCATCCATTATATCCACAATTCCTCTCCCTTACTCACAGGCATTGTGAATTCTTTTCTCTAGCAGTATTGCTGCCTGCTCTGGGTGCGTTTGCAAACCAAAGCAAATATATTTGTGCAAGCATTCTAAAGTGGGCCAAAGAGAAGGCAGTGTGACGTGTCTGGTGTTCTACAAGACGTACCTACATGAATAAATAAATAAACGAATGAGTAAATACATACATAAATAAATAAATGCATAGATGAAAAAATATGTAAACTGCTTTAGAGTACTCCACTTCTCCCTTCCCTACACCTCGTATTTAAGCGGTCTTGCATACTAAGAACAGATACTGGAAGCTGTGTTTTCTCCATTCTGTGCTCATTGCATGAATTGTTGGATTTACTTAGCAAATGGCGATTTTTAAAGAGATTGTGTTTGGATGAAAGGTGCTTTGAAACTGCAAATCTTTTTTTTTTCATGGTACTTTTGTTTATGTCAGCACACACTTCCTCCTTGAAATCTGTCCTCTTTATAAAATGTGGAATTTTTATGAGCTCGAAGTTTGTAACTGTTTTATTATATGGTGCCTTTAAATCGTAACTGCTTTTCTTAAGCCATTAAAACAGAGTGGCAACATTAGATCACAAAAGAAAAAAAAATGCGAGCTAAGTATAGTAACTCAATGAAGAGGATAACAAACAAATCTATTAAAGTAGTTGTGCAGCTATATATGTACATAGGAGAAGCATCGGTCACCGTGACTCAGGAGTATTGTGGCAGGGGGAATGCTGGGTCAGGGATCAGCAGTGGTGGTGCTAGCTGAGGCTGTGGAACTGGAGATATTGAATTCTAGAGTTTGTAGTGAAAAATGGCACCAAAAAGCACAACGCACCAATAGTGGATATCTGGTTACGCCGGACCGGGACAAAGTCACAAGTTCAGGCTACCGCGATAAAGTACAGGATGGCTACAGGGACCCAGTCAGGCCCGCTGAACAGATTACCTTAAATCGTGGTTGCGGAGCGTGGCTTGGATCCGCATTGAAGATGTGCCATGCAGCCAAAGTGATGCGTCGGTTCCGAGATGCAGTGAGTTTGCGGTGCAAAATCCTGCTGCATTGTTTTTGAGGGTCCCGTTGATGAGGCTTGCAATGCGAAGTCCGGCGTTGGGGATGCAGCATGCAGCTGACAATGCTTTGGTTCCGAGTAGCTGCGATGCAGAGTCTGGTGTCATCGTCGAGACTGCTGTCGATGAGAGATGCAAAGACCTGGGCTGTGGATGCACCACGCAGTCGGGCCATTGCGTCGGTTCCTAGGACTGTCGAGGCGATGTGGGTCTTTACGCCGGGTCAAATCCACACAGCAGTGGCAATGCGGCAGCTCTGCTCAGGTATGCACCACTCAGACAAGGAGATGTGTCCGGTCTGCTCAGGGATGCGCTGCTCAGCAGAGAAGATGCATCGGTTCCGGTGGCAAGCACCTTAGGCCTACTTCCAACGGTCCAGTACTGGGGTGGCACCACTTGACAGGGTAGACTCAGAAATGGCAGAGTCCAGGTGCAGGAGGTTGGAAGTCTGTTATGTCCCTGAGGCTTCAGATCAGGAGGCCAGACAACTAGCCCTTAGAGTCACTCTGGGTTTTGTGTTCAAGAGATGTGGGTCCAGTCCTTCTCACCCAGGCAAGAGTGCAGCAGGCAGCAAATCAGCACAGCAAAGCAAGAGTTCAGCAGAGTGCAGTCCACCAGAGTGGCAGTCCTTATTTATTTATTTATTTATTTATTTATTTATTTATTTATTTATTTATTTATTTGTTTATATAGCGCTAGCACAGCAGTCCTTCTTCCTGGCAGAGTATCCACAGGTCCTGAAGTGTACTGAAGTGGTGGTGTCTGAGGTCCTTCTTTTACATAGAGATGGGCCTTTGAAGTGGGGAGATGCTTATAGAGGCATGCCTTTGAAGTGCACAGATGGTCTGCCTCCCCTGCCCTGGCTCTAGACTAACTACTGGGGGCATGCAGTCCTTGGTGTGGGGACAGGACACAGCCTATTCAGGTGTCCCTTCCTGCACAAAAACAATCATGCCAACAGCACAGATACCCTTGAACCATGGTGAAAGGGGGCCTGCGTTGGCGCTCGCCTGCAATTTGCGTGCCGGCAGAAAGGACAGGAATGTGTCGTATCTTGTAGATACGGTGCATTTCTGCCCTTTTCTTTTCACGTAAGGCAATGCAGCTGGAAGGCTTGCGGCGCTGCCCTATGCCAACATTTTGTAAATATGCCCCCTAGTGTGGCAAAGCCACACACTTCATTTGTTCCCCACATGCACACTCTATGCATGCAAGTACGTGCACACTCACAGGATCCATGTCCCCCATGGATAGACAAAAACCCAGATGCAGGGAACTGGTAAAAACATGGGAGAGATTGGAGAAGCACTCACTCTAGCAAGCATCAGGTAAAAAAGCATGTCCTGCTGCTATAATAATTTTGTTGCCACTGCTGTTATTCAAATTGAAGATGCACTGGGTGTGCTCCTCTGACGAATGACCCCTGCTCTGGGACTCACTCCTTCTCATGAAAAGACCTCAGTGCACACACATGATCATCATGTGTGCTGGGATGGGAGTCAAAACACTACAGTTGCAGTAGCAAGGAACGCTGTGGAGTTCTGCTCTGCATGCTGGCTGTGTTCCCTGTGTTGTAATTTGATGCTCCATAGATCCTCTTTACAAAGTTGATATCTCTTAGACTATCCTACTTGGTTCCCAGCTAGTTCCTGCACTAGGCCACTTTGTTACAAAAACCTAACTGGTGAAATCAATTCTGTAGTTAGTACGTGTTTAAGGAAATCACTGCTTCAGCACCTCCAAGTTTCTGTAAACACTGACAGGCTATACAGGACACTTCTGTTCTTTAGCGAGTTAGTGTTCACAAGCCTGTATATCTTTAGTCATTGCTTTTTAATTTTCCATAAAATTACCCACCTTTAAAACCCAGCTATATAACAGATAACTTAGAAAGCATCAACTGAAGCATGCACATCTGGAGGTTTGGGGCCTACCACCCACTGCATCTTTCCAAATACAAATATGCTTATCCAGCCCCCAAAACACAAGTATTCTTTCATGTTAAATCACCTCAGGCTAGCATTAACACTTTTCTTGCCACTGATGGGACACAAACTCACAGATGCTATACAACCTTTAAACAAAGATGCACACACATACACACTACAAGGTCACCCCTTATTTTTTGCCCTTTGCTTGAGCCTATTTATTTGCTGCCATTAGAACTCTGCACACTTTACCCCTGCTAACCACTAGGAAAGTGCCTGTGCTCCCTACTTTAAAAACGGTTGAATTGGCATACTCTTAATTGGCATATTTTACTTACCTATAAGTTTCTCGTATATGGTACAAGGTGTACCCAGGGCATGGAAGGCAAATGTTACGAGTGGACTGCAGTTCCTGCTGTTCCATCTACTACAGTAGTAGTGCAAAGATGGCTCCAGGCCTACACGGTGTAGCCTTACTTTAGCATTCCAAAAACATAAATTCAACATGTCAAAATAAACCCTTTTGACAGATAAAAAAACAACTCTCTTTTAGATATTAATGTCACCCTATGTAGGTGTTGTAGTCCACAAGGTGGGGTGCATGGTATTTAAAAGAAGGACTTGTAGATATTTAATGTTAACTTGTCCTCACGTTGAGGAGCACCCAAAACCTATTTTTCAATGTAGCAGGCCTACCTGTCCTATGGAAAAAACCAGAGTACAGATTAGAATCCTTATCCTGTATCTAAGTATGGTACTTGCTAGAAAAAAAATTGGACAACAACTTTTTATCGTTATTAAAAATCCAATTCAACGGCGAAATCGATAAAAAAAAAAAAAGTAAGGAAAAGTAACTGTTGGAAATTGTCCTTTCAAGGGTGCTTTCCCTCGACTTTTTGCCTTTCTCCTTCCCAGTTTTCTATTACTCTAGATGATAGCCTTAGGACTTGGGAGTGTTTGGCACTGCTGTGCAGTGTCAGAGTGCTGTGTTCATCATGTACATACTGCGGAGCGGTGTACATATAATTGGCTGATTCGAGTGAGCTGTAAGTCCCTTGTTGTGGGATAAGACCTAACCAGGGGCCTGTACCTCGAATGTGCCTCCATGGGCCTGCCGTACTGTGCCATCCTTGGACGTAGCTCATCAATTGTGCCACAGGGTTGCCATGGAGGGACCTGTGTGCACGGGTTACTGTTACTCGACTTGCATTTACAAAGCTGTGTGCCAAGGTTCTGCATGTCTCCTGCTATATTAGAGTTTGCCCTGGTGACGGGGTGTGGTGTTGGGAAGAGGTTGGGCAGGTGTGTGTATGTCTTACCTGCAAGAGTTGTGACTGACACTGGGTGGTGTGTTCAGTATGATCGGGCCTGCTTCTCACATTGGAATAGCATGAGAGGAAGTATGGAAAGGATCTCTGGCATTATTTCCTATAGGCGGAATAGCAACAGCATGATATTTGCTATCAATGAGTTCGTAATGGCGAATCCTCTCCGGTAGTGGGAGTGGGTTCGACATTATGGTGATGGAAATGTCACTTTGGAAAAGTGGGCCTTTCGATGAGTGTGGCTCTTGCTGCCTGGCGGCCTGTCTCCTAATTCATAAGTGGGTGCTAGGGGAATAGCCACATCTGTGCATTCCTGATAGAGGGCCATAAATTAGGGGTTCATGAGAAACTACGGACCTCTGACTCTGAAGGGGTTTTCTGGGATGGTTACGTGGGGATGGAATTGGCACCTGCAACCCAAGGGGCAGGGTCTTGGCCCCACTAAAGATTGTGATCAAACCTCCTGAGGGTAGGATGACAGACAGGACAAAATTTAGAGAGGGCCTGTGCATTTCAAAGGTGGCCTTTTGAACTGATTGTATCTTCAAAGGCCAGGGCAGGTATAACTACTGGGGCTTTGGCCTCTGAAAGATGACTCACTTTTGGATTTGGGACCATACTACGCTGGTTCGATACTGGAACATTGACACGAGGAATCATTACAGAGCAGGAGAGACTGCAACTGGACTCTCCACAGACTAGTGGTGGCTTGGAGCTTGTCGTGCTCCAAGAAGGGGACTATCACTTGGTGGATTTTGCCTGGATGTTGCTGGCCTGCAGCTAGTGCCAACTTTCGTGGCCTGGGTCTCGAAGTACTCTCCAAGGGCCGATGAGCTGACCTCCTGTCCACGAGATCCCAGGGACACAAAGGATCTCACTGTCTCCACAAGATCGTAAGGACTGCACTGGATGCGGCGGAGATAGGTGGAAGTGATCGTTGTTGTGACAATGACTGTCCTGACATACACCATCATCTCGCTGTTCAAGAGGAGTGTGTGTGCAAAGATCAGCATTCATCTGAGGTGCCGGGACGTGAGGAGTTCGAGGAATGTGGGGGAAGCTTGCGGAGTCTAAGGGACCCGTGCTTGCAACCAAGGGGACCTGTGCTTGCTTGTGCTCCAGTGCGTGCGGTGTCCGAGGAGTGTTGGGGGAACCTGAGCCGGGAGCTAAGACTGTCTTCGGCCTCCAGAGTGGGAGGACGACAGTGCCTGACATCGTGGCCTCTGTCTGAGGCCTCCCTTTCCCTGGACCCACGCCACAGGGTGTTTTGTTTTGGAAAACATTGTGCCGTCAGGTACCTGGAGGTCTAATTTAGATGGACGAAACAAAGTAACTGTTTCTTTCTGGGTTAGGTGGTTCCAATTGTCTAGTCAACAGGGAACCAGCAGCGGCAACGTGTCCAGAGTGGCGGACACCGAAGTGCGGGGCTCTCGGTTCCATCCCTGGTACTGGCGGCACCTCAGCATCTTGTCACTCTGGGCAATAGCTCACTTAATCTCCCCGACGGCACCCCAGTGCCTGGATACCCTTAGGGGTGATAAGCTCACACTTTACAAATGTGGAATTATTATTAATTATTATTGTTGGCTGGTAGAGTTGAAAGACGGAGAGGCTGTGTCTTGAGGCGTAGTCAGTGACAAATGACTGTTTGACCTTCCTGCAATGGGAAACTCCGAAAATTGCATGTAACTGTAAAGTAAATATCCAGTGTGTTAGAAATGGGGGTCTCTAGTTGGCTGAGGTAGGTAACGTTGTCCAAATAGGGACCCTTGCTTCTAGTCAGGGTAAGGGGGATACACTCCTAAAATAACCCCTGCTCACCCCCTTGGTAGCTTGGCATGAGCAGACAGGCTTATCTCAGAGGCAGTGTGTAAAGCATTTGTGAACACATACAGTAACACAGTGAAAACACTGCAAATGGACACCACACCAGTTTAGAAAAATAAGTAATCTTTATCTAAACTCAAAACAAGACCAAACGACAAAAATCCACAATACTGTATTAAAAATAAGGCTTTCAAATGGTAGAAATAGTTCCGTTCAATGCAAGTTGTAAATGCGACACTTTTCACAAAAGTACCTTGGATGCGTCACGCAAAGCAAACAAAATCTCGGCAGGGAAGGTGATGCGTCTGTTCCTTACACTCAGGGGAGGTGATGCGTCTGTTCCTTACTGCGGCGCAGGGGAGGTGATGCGTCAGTTCCTTACTGCGTGGGGAGTTGATGCGTCTGTTTCTTACTGCGGACCCCAAACGATGCGACAGTCTTGGCGCCTCGATGCGAAGCGTCGATCCGGTATGATGCGTGTCTTCGGGCAGCCGCACAGCAGGCTTGCGTCGGGATCGGTGCAGCGGCGGCGATTTCTCGAGCCGCGGCAGGTGCTGCGACGGTTTCTTCGGTGATGCATCGGGAAACCATTGCGGATGCGACACGCTTCTTTGGTGTTGCGTCGATTTCCCGGCTCCCAGCGACAATCAGTCTCCAGAGGTCCTAAACAGCAGCAGGCACCTCTTTGCAGGTTGGAATTCCCAGCAAGGGAATTCAGGGGAGCTGGTGGTGAAGTCTTTGTGTCCCTGAGACTTCAGAACAGGAGGCAAGCTCAGTTTCAAGCCCTTGGAGATCTTTTCTTCAAGCAGGTGACAAAGCAAACAGCAAAGTCCTTTTTCTCCTTTCCTTGGCAGCAAGCAGCCACTGCAGGCCAACCCAAGACAGCAAACACCACAGGGGCAGTATTCCTCCTCAGCTTATCCGGCTCTTCTCCTTGGCAAAGGTTTCCTCTTGATTTCCCAGAAGTGATCTAAAAGTCTGGGGTCTGGGCCCCACTTTTTATTCACCAAAATCCTTTGTTCTCTGAAGGCAGAGAGTGTCTGTACCCAGCCAAAACCAGTTCTGAGGGGCACTTTGCAAGTGCACAACAACCTCCTTTGTCAGTGTGAGCCCTGGCTTCAGACACATCACAGGGGGGTGGAGCCGTCATTGTGGAAGGCAGGCACAGCCCTATTCAGGTGAAGATGCTACTCCTCCCACCACTCCAAATGCAGACCAAGCCTATTCAGCCCAGTCCTGACTCATCAGACTTCTGGAGCCACTGCCCTGCTCCAGCCCCTGTCATCCAAAAGCCAAACATGCAATCCACAAACCTAGCAGAGGCACACTGGATGGTTAGGCAAGACAATACCTACTTTCTAAAAGTGGTATTTTCAAACACAGAATGTAAAAATCACCCTCACTAAAAGATGCACTTTAACATTCTGAGTTCAGGCCTACTAAACTTTATTTTCCTATCTTGTTCCCAGGGTCAGTTATGTTTATAAGATGTTATAAAGAAACTCCCCATACTGGCCTATGGGAACAGACTGCCTTGCAATAGTGAAAAACGAAATTGGCAGTATTTCACTATCAGGACATGCCACACACATTAGGGCATGTCCTACCTTTCACATACAATGCACCCTGCCCACAGGGGTACCTTGGGCCTACCTTAGGGGTGACTAACATGTAGAAAAGGGAAGGTTTAGGGACTGGTAATTGTGTGCACTTGCCAAGTCGACATGGCAGTCCCAGACTGCACACAGGCTCTGCAATGGCAGGCCTGAGTCACATTTTACAAGCTTCTTCTGTGGGTGGCACAACCAGTGCTGCAAGCCCACCAGCAGCATTTGATTTACAGGCCCTGGGCACACATAGTGCACAGTACTAGGGTCTGACAAGTAAATCAAATAGCCAATCATGGAAACACTAATCCATAACACAATTTACAAAAGAGAGCATATGCACTTTAGCACTAATCAGCAATGGTAATGTGCCCAAAGTCATAAAACCACAAACAACAGGACAGAAAAAATACAGGAGGAACGCTAAAAGTTCTGGGATGACCCTGCAAAAAGGGCCAAGTCCAACACAGTGTGTGTTTTGTTGTGGTTTCAGCAGAGAAGTTTGACAATTGCGTATAACTTGGGGGAGAGGATGTGGCACAGCAGCTAGAGTTGCTGACTTGGCCGCTCAGGATACAGGTTTGCGTCTTGGCGTCGGCTCATCATCCCGTGATTTTGGGCAACTCTCCTAATCTCTCCCGTGCCCATGGACAGTGCCTGAATACCATCACAGGTGAAAAGCAGCGCTATATAAATCTACAAATTACAATAGTTTTTTTTTATTACAACTGTAAAGTGTATACACAATGTGTATCTCGGTTTGATTTCAGTGTGTGAGTGGGTAATACAAAGACAAGTGTTTTATACATATGTTGTGGAGTCTTTTTGTGGTGAACGCTGTCAGTGTGTTTGGAGGTGGTGTTGTGCCAACGCTTTACACTCAAGCCCTGAGGATAAGCCTGACTGCTCAGTGCAAAGCTACCAGAGGGTGAGCATAGGTTATTGGACAAGTGTATCATACTCATTCTATTTGGAACAGTGTGTTCTGACAGGCTTCGATGCGCCTTAGCCAGCCCAAAACTGCTGGGTCTAATAGTAACCTTAACAAAGTTACCCCTTCCCTCCCTGAAGCTCCAGGAAGTTAAATTTGCACTTGCTCTCCCACATCTGCCAGCCAGTAATTAGCACTTGAAAAGGTGTAAAATGCCTCCCAGAAGAAAGCAATAGGCCAACCTGAATGGGGAGAGATAGATCCTCTGAACCTCCCAGAATATGCAGGGTGGGTCTGTGAGTGTCCTTTTTACAGTACATTGTTAACCCCTTCGCTGCTAGGCCTTTTCCCCTCCTGTGCTAAGCCTTTTTTTGGCTATTTGGGGTAGTGCGCGCTTAGGCCCCTGTAACTTTTTGACCACATAAGGTATCCATGCCAAATTTGCGTCCTTTTTTTCTAACATCATGGGGATTGTAAAGGTACCCAGGGTTTGTGGATTCCCCTGGAGGGGACCCAGAAATTAGTCAAAAGACAGCTAAATTTTGTTTTTTTGGGAAAAATGCGAAAAAGGGCTACAGATGAAAGCGTCTTGATTTTTCCCTGCAAATGGCATCAAAAGGGGTTGTGGTGATGAAATCACCATCTTCCCAGCTTTCAGGGACAAGCAGACTTTTGTCAGAAAACCAACTTTTTTACACAGTTTTGGCATTTTTCTGGGACATAGCCTATTTTTGCTATTTTTTGTGCTTTCAACCTCCTTCCAGTTAATGGTAGAAATGGGTATGAAACCAATAATGGATCCTAGAAAGCCATACATTTCTGAAAAGTAGACAAAATTCTGAATTCAGCAAGGGGTCATTTGTGTAGATCCTTAAAGTTTTCCTTATAGAAACTAACAGTTAAATAAAGGAAAAATTGAAAATTAGTTGAAAAAAACAGCCATTTGTGTCAACGTTTTCACCTGTAACTTCTTCTAATTATGACAGTTATTTGAAGGCAATATACCGTTATATCCGCTGGACCTTTCTGGTTGTGGGGATATATAGGACTTGTAGGTTCACCAAGAACCCGACGAACCCAGAGCCAATAATTGAGCAGCATCTTGCAATGGTTTTTTATTATGTACCGGGTATATAGCAATTATTTTGGAAAAATGTATACATGGAAAAATTGTTATGAAAGACACCTATGTATTTCTGAAATGGGAACAAAATGTAGATGTTAGAAACAGTAGATATTTGCACATTTCCGAAATTGGGAGTACCCATACTAGCATGAGAATTATAGGTCATTTTTCAAAATGACTTATTTTTTACACATTGTCTTTCATTTGGAAGGTAAAAATGCATCGAAAGTCAATAGGTATTAACAGTTGCTCTACAATTCTGTGTTACCCTAAGTCTCCCGATAAAAATGGTACCTCACTTGTGTGGGTAGCCCTTGTGCCCACAACAGGAAATGGCTCAAAATGCAACGTGGACGTACCACATTTTCACAATGAAAAATTACCCTTTTTTGCAAAGTGCCTAGGTGTAGTTTTTGAACCCTAGCTCTGCCGGCACCTAGGGAAACCTAGCAAACCTATACATTTTTGAAAACTAGACACCCAGGGGAATCCAGGATGGAGTGACTTGACTTCCTCCCACCAGGTTCTGTTACCCAGAATCCCTTGCAAACCTAAAACATTGTAAAAAAAAACACATTTTCCCCACATTTCTGTGGTGGAAAGTTTTGGAATCTGCGTGGATCCACAAATTTCTACACACCCCGCGTTCCCCAAAGTCTTACGAGAAAAATGGTACCTCACTTGTGTGGGTCGGCCTAGTGCCTGCGACAGGAAACGGCGCAAAACGTTACGTGGTCACACCTCAATTTCGCAGTGAAAAATGACCCTTTTTGGCAAAGTGCCTAGCTGTAGTTTTTGAACCCTAGCTCTGCCGGCACCTAGGGAAACCTAGCAAACCTATACATTTTTGAAAACTAGACACCCAGGGGAATCCAGGATGGGGTGACTTGACTGCCTCCCACCAGGTTCTGTTACCCAGAATCCCTTGCAAACATAAAAAATTGTCAAAAAAACCACATTTTCCCCACATTTCTGTGGTGGAAAGTTCTGGAATCTGCGTGGATCCACAAATTTCCACCCACCCCGCGTTCCCCAAAGTCTTACGAGAAAAATGGTACCTCACTTGTGTGGGTCGGCCTAGTGCCTGCGACAGGAAACGGCGCAAAACGCAACGTGGTCACACCTCAATTTCGCAGTGAAAAATGACCCTTTTTTGCAAAGTGCGTAGCTGTAGTTTTTGAACCCTACCTTTGCCGGCACCTAGGGAAACCTAGCAAACCTATACATTTTTGAAAACTAGACAACCAGGGGAATCCAGGATGGGGTGACTTGACTGCCTCCCACCAGGTTCTGTTACCCAGAATCCCTTGCAAACATAAAAAATTGTCCAAAAAACACATTTTCCCCACATTTCTGTGGTGGAAAGTTCTGGAATCTGCGTGGATCCACAAATTTCTACCCACCCCGCGTTCCCCAAAGTCTTACGAGAAAAATGGTACCTCACTTGTGTGGGTCGGCCTAGTGCCTGCGACAGGAAACGGCGCAAAACGCAACGTGGTCACACCTCAATTTCGCAGTGAAAAATTACCCTTTTTGGCAAAGTGCCTAGCTGTAGTTTTTGAACCCTACCTCTGCCGGCACCTAGGGAAACCTAGCAAACCTATACATTTTTGAAAACTAGACACCCAGGGGAATCCAGGATGGGGTGACTGGACTGCCTCCCACCAGGTTCTGTTACCCAGAATCCCTTGCAAACATAAAAATTGTCAAAAAAATCACATTTTCCCCACATTTCTGTGGTGGAAAGTTCTGGAATCTGCGTGGATCCACAAATTTCCCCCACCCCGCGTTCCCCAAAGTCTTACGAGAAAAATGGTACCTCACTTGTGTGGGTCGGCCTAGTGCCTGCGATAGGAAACGGCGCAAAACACAACGTGGTCACACCTCAATTTCGCAGTGAAAAATGACCCTTTTTTGGCAATGTGCCTAGCTGTAGTTTTTGAACCCTAGCTCTGCCGGCACCTAGGGAAACCAAGCAAACCTATACATTTTTGAAAACTAGACACCCAGGGGAATCCAGGATGGGGTGACTGGACTGCCTCCCACCAGGTTCTGTTACCCAGAATCCCTTGCAAACATAAACAATTGTCAAAAAAACCACATTTTCCCCACATTTCTGTGGTGGAAAGTTCTGGAATCTGCGTGGATCCACAAATTTCCACCCACCCCGCGTTCCCCAAAGTCTTACGAGAAAAATGGTACCTCACTTGTGTGGGTCGGCCTAGTGCCTGCGACAGGAAACGGCGCAAAACGCAACGTGGTCACACCTCAATTTCGCAGTGAAAAATGACCTTTTTTTGCAAAGTGCCTAGCTGTAGTTTGTGAACCCTACCTCTGCCGGCACCTAGGGAAACCTAGCAAACCTATACATTTTTGAAAACTAGACACCCAGGGGAATCCAGGATGGGGTGACTTGACTGCCTCCCACCAGGTTCTGTTACCCAGAATCCCTTGCAAACATAAAAAATTGTCAAAAAAACCACATTTTCCCCACATTTCTGTGGTGGAAAGTTCTGGAATCTGCGTGGATCCACAAATTTCTACACACCCCGCTTTCCCCAAAGTCTTACGAGAAAAATGGTACCTCACTTGTGTGGGTCGGCCTAGTGCCTGCGACAGGAAACGGCACAAAACGCAACGTGGTCACACCTCAATTTCGCAGTGAAAAATGACCCTTTTTTGGCAAAGTGCCTAGCTGTAGGTTTTTAACCCTACCTCTGCCGGCACCTAGGGAAACCTAGCAAACCTATACATTTTTGAAAACTAGACACCCAGAGGAATCCAGGATGGGGTGACTGGACTGCCTCCCACCAGGTTCTGTTACCCAGAATCCCTTGCAAACATAAAAAATTGTCCAAAAAACCACATTTTCCCCACATTTCTGTGGTGGAAAGTTCTGGAATCTGCGTCGATCCACAAATTTCCACCCACCCCGCGTTCCCCAAAGTCTTACGAGAAAAATGGTACCTCACTTGTGTGGGTCGGCCTAGTGCCTGCGACAGGAAACGGCGCAAAACGCAACGTGGTCACACCTCAATTTCGCAGTGAAAAATGACACTTTTTTGGCAAAGTGCCTAGCTGTAGTTTTTAACCCTACCTCTGCCGGCACCTAGGGAAACCTAGCAAACCTATACATTTTTGAAAACTAGACACCCAGGGGAATCCAGGATGGGGTGACTGGACTGGCTCCCACCAGGTTCTGTTACCCAGAATCCCTTGCAAACCTAACAAATTGTCAAAAAAAACACATTTTCCCCACATTTCTGTGGTGGAAAGTTCTGGAATCTGCGTGGATCCACAAATTTCCACCCACCCCGCGTTCCCCAAAGTCTTACGAGAAAAATGGTACCTCACTTGTGTGGGTCGGCCTAGTGCCTGCGACAGGAAACGGCGCAAAACGCAACGTGGTCACACCTCAATTTCGCAGTGAAAAATGACCCTTTTTGGCAAAGTGCCTAGCTGTAGTTTTTTAACCCTACCTCTGCCGGCACCTAGGGAAACCTAGCAAACCTATACATTTTTGAAAACTAGACACCCAGGGGAATCCAGGATGGGGTGACTTGACTGCCTCCCACCAGGTTCTGTTACCCAGAATCCCGTGCAAACATAAAAAATTGTCAAAAAAACCACATTTTCCCCACATTTCTGTGGTGGAAAGTTCTGTAATCTGCGTGGATCCACAAATTTCCACCCACCCCGCTTTCCCCAAAGTCTTACGAGAAAAATGGTACCTCACTTGTGTGGGTCGGCCTAGTGCCTGCGACAGGAAACGGCGCAAAACGCAACGTGGTCACACCTCAATTTCGCAGTGAAAAATGACCCTTTTTTGGCAAAGTGCCTAGCTGTAGTTTTTTAACCCTACCTCTGCCGGCACCTAGGGAAACCTAGCAAACCTATACATTTTTAAAAACTAGACACCCAGGGGAATCCAGGATGGGGTGACTTGACTGCCTCCCACCAGGTTCTGTTACCCAGAATCCCTTGCAAACATAAAAAATTGTCAAAAAAACCACATTTTCCCCACATTTCTGTGGTGGAAAGTTCTGGAATCTGCGTGGATCCACAAATTTTTACCCACCCCGCGTTCCCCAAAGTATTACGAGAAAAATGGTACCTCACTTGTGTGGGTCGGCCTAGTGCCTGTGACAGGAAACGGCGCAAAACGCAACGTGGTTACACCTCAATTTCGCAGTGAAAAATGACCCTTTTTTGGCAAAGTGCCTAGCTGTAGTTTTTTAACCCTAGCTCTGCCGGCACCTAGGGAAACATAGCAAACCTATACATTTTTGAAAACTAGACACCCAGGGGAATCCAGGATGGGGTGACTGTACTGCCTCCCACCAGGTTATGTTACCCAGAATCCCTTGCAAACCTAAAACATTGTCAAAAAAACCACATTTTCCCCACATTTCTGTGGTGGAAAGTTCTGGAATCTGCGTGGATCCACAAATTTCCACCCACCCCGCGTTCCCCAAAGTCTTACGAGAAAAATGGTACCTCACTTGTGTGGGTCGGCCTAGTGCCTGCGACAGGAAACGGCGCAAAACGCAACGTGGTCACACCTCAATTTCGCAGTGAAAAATGACCCTTTTTTGGCAAAGTGCCTAGCTGTAGTTTTTAACCCTACCTCTGCCGGCACCTAGGGAAACCTAGCAAACCTATACATTTTTGAAAACTAGACACCCAGGGGAATCCAGGATGGGGTGACTTGACTGCCTCCCACCAGGTTCTGTTACCCAGAATCCCTTGCAAACATAAACAATTGTCCAAAAAAACACATTTTCCCCACATTTCTGTGGTGGAAAGTTCTGGAATCTACGTGGATCCACAAATTTCCACCCACCCCGCGTTCCCCAAAGTCTTACGAGAAAAATGGTACCTCACTTGTGTGGGTCGGCCTAGTGCCTGCGACAGGAAACGGCGCAAAACGCAACGTGGTCACACCTCAATTTCGCAGTGAAAAATGACCCTTTTTGGCAAAGTGCCTAGCTGTAGTTTGTGAACCCTAGCTCTGCCGGCACCTAGGGAAACCTACCAAACACACACATTTCTGAAAAGTAGACACCCGGGGCTTCCAGGGAGGTATGGCTTGCGTGGATCCCCCAACGTTTCCTTACCCAGAATCCCTGCAAACCTCAATTTTAGCTGAAAAAATCACTTTTTCACACATTTTTGTGTGGGAAAGTGTGGCATCACTGGCCTCACACAAATTTCCTACCACCAGCGTTCCCCCAGGTCTCCCGATAAAAATGGTGCCTCACTTGTGTGGGAGGCCCAAGTACCCGCGACAGGCAAGGGCCCACAACGTATTGAGGCGACCTCAAAATGGCCTTTCACAAAACCACCTGGTTTTGCAAGGAGTCACCTGGGTTTTGGCCCCGTGCTCGGCGGCCATCTAGGAAACCTACCAAACCCACACATTTCTGAAAAGTAGACACCCGGGGGCTTCCAGGGAGGTATGGCTTGCGTGGATCCCCCAACGTTTCCTTACCCAGAATCCCCTGCAAACCTCAATTTTAGCTGAACAAATCACTTTTTCACACATTTTGTGTGGGAAAGTGTGGCATCACTGGCCTCACACAAATTTCCTACCACCCAGCGTTCCCCCAGGTCTCCCGATAAAAATGGTGCCTCACTTGTGTGGGAGGCCCAAGTACCCGCGACAGGCAAGGGCCCACAACGTAGTGAGGCGACCTCAAAATGGCCTTTCACAAAACCACCTGGTTTTGCAGGGGGATCACCTGGGTTTTGGCCCCGTGCTCAGCGGCCATCTAGGGAAACCTACCAAACCCACACATTTCTGAAAAGTAGACACCCGGGGGCTTCCAGGGAGGCATGGCTTGCGTGGATCCCCCAACGTTTCCTTACCCAGAATCCCTGCAAACCTCAATTTTAGCTGAAAAAATCACTTTTTCACACATTTTTGTGTGGGAAAGTGTGGCATCACTGGCCTCACACAAATTTCCTACCACCCAGCGTTCCCCAGGTCTCCCGATAAAAATGGTGCCTCACTTGTGTGGGAGGCCCAAGTACCCGCGACATGCAAGGACACAAAACGTTTTGAGGCAACATCAACATTGCCTATCAAAAAATGTTTTGGGCCCTTGCCTGTCGCTGGTACTTGGGCCTCCCACACAAGTGAGGCACCATTTTATCGGGAGACCTGGGGAACGCTGGGTGGTAGGAAATTTGTGTGAGGCCAGTGATGCCACACTTTCCCACACAAAAATGTGTGAAAAAAGTGATTTTTTCAGCTAAAATTGAGGTTTGCAGGGGATTCTGGTAGGAAACGTTGGGGATCCATGCAAGCCATACCTCCTGGATGCCCCGGGTGTCTACTTTTCAGAAATGTGTGGGTTTGTAGGTTTCCTAGATGGCCGCCGAGCACGGGCCAAAACCCAGGTGACCCCTTGCAAAACCAGGTGGTTTTGTGAAAGGCCATTTGAGGTCGCCTCACTACGTTGTGGGCCCTTGCCTGTCGCGGGTACTGGGCCTCCCACACAAGTGAGGCACCATTTCTATCGGGAGACCTGGGGGAACGCTGGGTGGTAGGAAATTTGTGTGAGGCCAGTGATGCCACACTTTCCCACACAAAAATGTGTGAAAAAGTGATTTTTTCAGCTAAAATTGAGGTTTGCAGGGGATTCTGGGTAAGGAACCGTTGGGAGCCACGCAAGCCATACCTCCCTGGAAGCCCCCAGTGTCTACTTTTCAGAAATGTGGGTTTGGTAGGTTTCCTAGATGGCCGATGAGCACGGGGCCAAAACCCAGGTGACTTCTGCAAAACCAGGTGGTTTGTGAAAGGCCATTTTGAGGTCGCCTCACTACGTTGTGGGCCCTGCCTGTCGCGGTACTTGGGCCTCCCACACAAGTGAGGCACCATTTTTATTGGGAGACCTGGGGAACGCTGGGTGGTAGGAAATTTGTGTGAGGCCAGTGATGCCACACTTTCCCACACAAAATGTGTGAAAAAGTGATTTTTTCAGCTAAAATTGAGGTTTGCAGGGATTCTGGTAGGAAACGTTGGAGATCCACGCAAGCCATACCTCCCTGGAAGCCCCCAGTGTCTACTTTTCAGAAATGTGTGGGTTTGGTAGGTTTCCTAGATGGCCGCTGAACACGGGGCCAAAATCCCAGGTGACTCCCTTGCAAAACCAGGTGGTTTTGTGAAAGGCCATTTTGAGGTCGCCTCACTACGTTGTGGGCCCTTGCCTGTCGCGAGTACTTGGGCCTCCCACACAAGTGAGGCACCATTTTTATCGGGAGACCTGGCGGAACGCTGGGTGGTAGGAAATTTGTGTGAGGCCAGTGATGCCACACTTTCCCACACAAAAATGTGTGAAAAAAGTGATTTTTTCAGCTAAAATTGAGGTTTGCAGGGGATTCTGGGTAAGGAAACGTTGGGGGATCCACGCAAGCCATACCTCCCCGGAAGCCCCCGGGTGTCTACTTTTCAGAAATGTGTGGGTTTGGTAGGTTTCCCTAGATGGCCGCTGAGCACGGGGCCAAAAACCCAGGTGACCCCCTTGCAAAACCAGGTGGTTTTGTGAAAGGGCATTTTGAGGTCGCCCCACTACGTTGTGGGCCCTTGCCTGTCGCGGGTACTTGGGCCTCCCACACAAGTGAGGCACCATTTATATCGGGAGACCTGGGGGAACGCTGGGTGGTAGGAAATTTGTGTGAGGCCAGTGATGCCACACTTTCCCACACAAAAATGTGTGAAAAAGTGATTTTTTCAGCTAAAATTGAGGTTTGCAGGGGATTCTGAGTAAGGAAACGTTGGGGGATCCACGCAAGCCATACCTCCCTGGAAGCCCCCGGGTGTCTACTTTTCAGAAATGTGTGGGTTTGGTAGGTTTCCCTAGATGGCCGCCGAGCATGGGGCCAAAAACCCAGGTGACCCCCCTTGCAAAACCAGGTCATTTGGAGATAATGTGTTGTTTATTTCTGCAGCGTGAAAATTTTGGCACAATATTGCAAGGAAAATGTGACAGACATTTTGAGGTTTGCAGGACATTGTGGGTACCATAACTTGTTGGGATCCACAAGAGAGATATCACCATGTACTCCCATGGGTGTTTCGTTTACGACAATATCTACAGTTGGTAGGTTATTCTTAGACGGAATGTACACCTTGGCAGACAGACTAAAAAGACAAAGATTACTGCACAGCCATCTATTCCTCAAGCACACACACATACTGGTTGGATTTGGCACGAGGGCAAGTGATGGTTCAGTATATACAATTTTATTAACAAGAGATTTCACAAAAATGAAATGCACTGTCAATAATTGAAAGGACAAAAACGGAACCAGTGACTCGCAGCTCGTGAGCTGTAAAGCCACGTCAAGGCCCCAACCGCTTTACAGGCCATTCACACACCTTTCATACGTGATACACACAAGACCATTCACACCCCCAGGCACGAAACAAACACATTACAACATTCACAAAAAGGGACAAGGTACACCCTGCTTGAGAAAGACAAAAAAAATATTACTGCACAGCCATCTAATCCTCAAGCACACACACACATACTGGTTGGATTTGGCACGAGGGTGAGTGATGGTTCAGTATATACAATTGTATTAACAAGTGATTTCACAAAAATGAAATGCACTGTTAATAATTGAAAGGACGAGAAACTGAACCATTGACTCACAGCTTGTGAGCTGTAAAGCCACGACAAGGCACCAACCTCTTTACAGGCCATTCATACACCTTTCATACGTGTGACAAATACAAAACCATTCACACCACCAGCCGCGGGCCCATCACATTACAACACTCACACCAGCAGACAGCGCCATTCAAGGGCCCATCACTTTCACACGCCCACATTCCTAACACAGCAACCACACAAGCTGATGGATTGCGTGGAGTGTCGCTCGGCTAGCAGTGTGTGTAGTGACCAGCAGCAAGTCACTACTCACACACTGCCAGCCGAGCACCAGTCCACGCACACCGCCAGCCAAGCGCCACTCCACGCACACCGCCAGCCAAGCGCCACTCCACGCACACCGCCAGCCTAGCGCCACTCCACGCACACCGCCAGCCAAGCGCCACTCCACGCACACCGCCAGCCAAGCACCACTCCACGTACACCGCCAGCCAAGAGCCACTCCCCGCACACCGCCAGCCAAGCGCCACTCCACGCACACCGCCAGCCAAGCACCAGCCTACACACACCACCATCACATTTAGGATTTTTTTATACAAAAAAGAAAACACAAACAAATTGCAAATAGATACAAATCTACTAACACAAAATCAGAAACTAAATACATTGCACTAATGCCAACCTTGAAACAGAACAACAATTCTTAAACATTACAGACCAGGCAGTTCACTTTACCACTCATGGTTGCTCCCAATAATTCTTTTGCTTGTGGTACGCTCTATAACAAGCAGGCACACACAGCCCAGGGTTAGAAGGACACTCAGGGCAGTACATACGAGTCTCCTTCCGCGTACCTCTTCGCCAACAGACTCTACATCTCCTAGTGGGAAAGTCTTTTGAGGGTGTAGGAGGAATGTGATCAGGAAAGTGGCGATCTTTCAATCGAGCCACATCCTCCACCACTCCAACTCTAGGAACACTTGCCTGTTCCACAACAACAAGGCTGCCTATGACAGACTCCTGAAACTGAACAAAAGTCAACTTTGACGCAGGAGAACACTCCTTGAACACAACAAAAGCATTGAAAGTTGCTAAATTGAAGAGATGGATGGCCAACTTCTTATACCAAGTGTAAGCCTTACGAATAGCAGTGTAAGGTTCCAACCTCTGATCTACTCTATCAACACCACCCATGTGCTTATTGTAGTCTAAAATGCACACAGGTTTGCGCACTTCAGCAATCTGACCCCAAACAGTCACAGGTGAAGTACTCTCATCATGGATGGTAGTCAGCATGTACACATCCCTCCTGTCCACAAATTTCACAGCTAGCAGTTCCTCACTACGCAAGGCACTGCACTGTCCCCTCTGAAGTTTTTTGCAAACAAGCTCTTTTGGATAACCTTTACGGTTAGAGCGGATTGTGCCACAAGCAAAAGTGTCCACTTTGAACAATTCCTTAAACAATTGCACAGCAGTGTAGAAGTTATCAAGGTACAAATGGTGGCCTCTGTTAAACAGTCCTCTAGCAAGATCCCACACAATTTTCTCTGAAACTCCAAAAGTGGATAGACAACCAGGGGGTCAATAGTGGAATCCCTACCAGTGTACACACGCAAATTAAAAACATATCCTGTCCTACTCTCAGACAACATATACAGCTTAATTCCATAGCGTGCCCTCTTGCTAGGAATGTACTGCCTAAAAACCAAACGGCCCTTGAACAGGACCAAAGACTCATCAATAGATATTTCTTTCCCTGGAGTATAGATCTCTGAAAATCGATCTACAAAGTGATCAAGAACAGGCCGAATCTTAAAAAGACGGTCACATTCAGGGTGATCTCGTGGCAACGCCAAACCATTATCAACAAAATGCAGCATCCGAAGCAAAAGTAAATACCGATCACGAGTAATAACTGCAGGAAATATGGCCGTTGCCATCAAGGGACTGGTAGACCAATATGAACCCATGGACGGCTTCCTTATCAAACCCATCAAAAAAGTCAAACCCAAAAACTTCATCTCTTCCAGATTTGTGGGACTCCACCGGGTAGCTCTAGAATGGGGCCTAAGTCTGGCACTGTTGTCCCTCAAAACTGTTCAGCATACAAATTAGTCTGCTCAACAATCTCACCCAAAAATACATCATCCATAAACAACTGAAAATACTGTATAGGCAAATAATGTTCACAATCCACTCTACACCCTGCATAACCACTAAAGGCAGGCAACACCGGCTGCACCATGTTTGGATCAACCCAGAGTCCAGCACTTCCAGTAGGAAGCCTAGCAGCCCCAGGCTGCAATCCAGATGCCTCTTGCACCATCGGCACAGTAGTATCCTCCTCTAAATCAGGCACTTCATCTGCACTGAGAGTACCTTCATCATCCGATGATTCCATGTGGAGAGAAAACTCACTGCCTGAATCTTCCCCTCCCTCCTCTCCCTCAGACGCACTGTCAGTCTCATAATTCTGCTCAGAGGAAGATTCAAGAAGCAAACCAACCACCTGCTGAGCAGTAATTCTACGGCTAGCCATAATGCTTACTAATAAAGGTTACTTGTTAAACAAGTCAACAACAACAAACCCTTTGTAAAAAAAAGAAATAAACAAAATGTAGCTTTATCACAAAGACCTATATACTCCAACACTATACCACTCACGTGACAGAAGCAGCTAGACTCACCACCACCTACTCTGCACAGACCCAGTAAGGATCAACAATATCCCACTAAAAAAGAAGAAGAAAAAAAATTACACATAAGACAATGCAAAACATTGCAAAGAATTTCATGATCTGAACACTAACAAATATGCTGCCATTATGGCACCACTTACAAAAAAATGCATTCATGCATGACAATAATACTCATTTGGAGTACACACAACAAAAATATTTTTCTTACCAAATAAATGCAATTACGCAAAACTGCAGAACCACCACTGCCGAAACCGCAAACAGGAATCAAAAGCTTTACACTAGAATAAAAAGGAGAAAAAAAAACATTACAATCACATATGCAAATAATGCACCAGTCCACACACAATCCACCAGCCAAGCTAAGGGGTAGGTGGGCCTAACAGTATAAATAAAATATTCACCCCCGTAAAAGGGAGCAACCCTTGCCCTTTTGGCCACTCCCCAACACAAAAATTAAAAAAAACCCTGGTGTCTAGTGGCTTCTGCCCTCCTTGGGGGCAGATGGGCCTAAAAACATACTGCTATTCTGCCACCCAAGGGGTCACTCTCCACAAATAAAAGCCTGGTGGACTAGTGGGAAGATACCTTTATCTTCCGCACACGATCTCTCACTACTCAACTCTACTCTCAACTCTATTCACAACTGGATGTTAGCTCACCAACTCATTCTGAATCCCGCCAAAACTGAATTCCTCCTCCTCTCTACCTCTCTCTCACCTCCTCCTGTTCAATCTTGGATGGATCAGCTGAACCTACTCAACAACAAACCCATCATTGTTGACAGCGCTAAATCCCTAGGTGTCATTCTTGACAAAAGACTCAACCTAATCTCCCACATCAACTCTATTGCTAAGAACGCACGTTACCAGTTGCGCCTTCTACGGGGGATCTGTCGGTTCTTCCCGGAGAAAGACTTAAAAACCTTGGTACAATCTCTGGTTCTCTCAAGACTGGATTATTGCAATTCTCTTCTGACGGGCCTACCCAAATCCCACCTCTCCCCTCTCAAATCCATCCTCCATTCAGCAGCTCGCCTCATTTCAGGGTCTAAACGAAGCGACCACGTCACTCCTATCCTCTCTTCGATGGCTTCCGATCGAGGCAAGATCGATTTACAAAACTGCCTGCATCACACACAAAGCCTTACACACCTCCTCCCCTCGTTACCTGGCAAATAAATTGAAATTGTCCGGTGGCTCTCGCCCTTCTCGCAATGCGGAAAAGCTTCTGCTTGAGCCCACCCCCCGTCTTCAAAAAGGGAAAGATCGATGGCGCAATCCTTCTCAGGAAATGCGGTGAGAATCTGGAACTCGCTTCCCCCATTGCTCCATGCCACCTCCTCTACCCGGATCTTCAAAGCTGACCTCAAATCTCTTCTCTTCCAAAGACACTTTCAGAACTAATACTTTTACTCTCAGCCCCCTCTAGGAAGTTTGCTCTTCATTGTAAATTTGTACTTTTTCCTGTACATTCCTCACCCTTGCGTGCTGGAGTTTATGTACCCTTCTACCTATACACACACAGTGTAGATGTAGTTCACAAACGCAGATATATTCTAAATTGACCTAGTCCAGTCCACATAACCTGTGTCTCTATGTAGGCAATACACGTGTCCTGCTGACACTCCTCATGCACTGACCAGCACCTACATAAATCCCCCGTGCACACAGTCAACATGCATATGCATTGTACAAAAATCCTGCAGCGCAAAGCTGAACACCAGTGCACATTAATTACCCACCTACACAATACGCTCACCGGTGTGAATTGGGAGCAGTTTGAATTGACGCGTCCTAGCCACATACCAATAATAACTTTGTGGTCTACTGCCCATTTACATTTCATGGAGAAGCAAATTAAAATAAAATAGAAGCTGGGGTGTACACACACACACACACACTCTCTCTCTCTCTCTCTCTCTCTCCCTCCCTCCCTCCCTCCCTCCCTCCCTCCCTCGTGCCTAGTGGGCATTCCTGCTGCACGATCACATGATCGTGCAGCAGGAATGCACAAAGAGGCATCGGGGGAAAGGAAAACCCTTTCCTTTCCCTCGATGCCTCTTTTGATACAAACCCCCCTCCCCGAGCCAAACCTCACCTGATTTCCCCGACGCGCTGGAAGCAAATGGCTTCCAGCGCGTCGGGAAGAAAGGAAACCCTCAATGATGTCAGCGCGCCTCGCGCGCTGACGTCATTGATGGGGCGGGGGAGGCAGGGAAGCCCTTCCCCTGCCTCCCCAAAAAAAACCTAACGATCGGATTCCCACGGGGAGCGCCAGCGCTTCCCCGTGGGTGGTCTTATGACGAGCTGGACTCGTCATGAGCACACGAGCACTGTGTGCCATGACGAGTCCAGCTCGTCCTAAGCACCGAAGGGGATAAAGGGTCAGAGCAGGATCTCAGCGGCAGACGAGGAGAAGGAACCTCCTGGTCACAGGAACTACACGAGCATTGCGCTCGAGAAATTCAAGGATGCAAAGACCTCCATCAAGGATTACAGCTAACTTTTCAGGGTGTAAATGGAGAGAAGCCACATCTGCTTAACCACGCTCACGAATTCTACATGAGAATTGCGCTCGAGAAAATGAAGGATGCAAAGACCTCCATCAAGGATTACAGCTAACTTTTCACGTTGGAAATGGAGAGAAGGCACATCTGCCCTGCATATTTATCCACGAAGATGCCACCGTTTTGTGCAAAACCTCTACTCAACTGGAGTACTTTCTACTGGCTAATCAGTAACTGCTACCTCGTTGGGTAAATGTATAGTGCCTTTCCTACACTACAGCTGCGTAAAGGACCAGAAGAATTGTCTCCAGTGACCTGTGTGTCTGTAATTTTGCCACCGCACCGAAAGCGCCGGGAACCTTTGATAAGCTGTCCATCATAGTGGGGAAAGGGCGGGCAGACGTTGCATACCGCTAGTGTATGTGTGGCGGGGCCAAACGAGCGGGGCTTCTAGGCCCGTTCACATGCCTCTTGTTTATAAAGGGTCAGAGCACGATCTCAGCGGCAGACGAGGAGAAGGAACCTCCTGGTCACAGGAACTACACGAGCATTGCGCTCGAGAAATTCAAGGATGCAAAGACCTCCATCAAGGATTACAGCTAACTTTTCAGGGTGTAAATGGAGAGAAGCCACATCTGCTTAACCACGCTCACGAATTCTACACGAGAATTGCGCTCGAGAAAATGAAGGAAGCAAAGACCTCCATCAAGGATTACAGCTAACTTTTCACGTTGGAAATGGAGAGAAGGCACATCTGCCCTGCATATTTATCCACGAAGATGCCACCGTTTTGTGCAATACCTCTACTCAACTGGAGTACTTTCTACTGGCTAATCAGTAACTGCTACCTCGTTGGGTAAATGTATAGTGCCTTTCCTACACTACAGCTGCGTAAAGGACCCTCCCTCCCTCCCTCGTGGGCATTCCTGCTGCACGATCACATGATGAGGGCGGGGGGGGGCGGGGGCAGGCAGGGGAAGCCCTTCCCCTGCCTCCCCCCAAAAAAAACTAAGGATCGGATTCCCACGGGGGGAGCGCCAGCGCTTCCCCCGTGGGTGGTCTTATGACGAGCTGGAATCGTCATGAGCACACGAGCACTGTGTGCCATGACGAGTCCAGCTCGTCATAAGCACCGAAGGGGTTAAATCCTGCTTGAGTGCCTGGTTGAAAGTTGTGCCAAAATTATAAGTAACACTTGGTACTGTACTTGTAAGGCAGAGAACAGGATGCCAAGATAATTCTTGTATATCCACTGTCTGGTTATTGAATCACCTGCTTCATTCCACTTGTGTCTCTGGGTTTTACATATAACACTGGCGACCCACATGAGAGCAAGGGAAAGAGGACGATAAAATATTTATTGGTTATCCACTCATTGGTTGCTGGAAAACCTTGTTTTGTTCTAGCAGACGTCTGTCTCTGGGTTTATTGGTATTACAGTGGCAGCTTCAAACTGGATTTTGCTGTTAGATGTGAGAGGACACTAGCATTACCTTAGTACACTCAACACACACACCCCAGGCCCACAGAGCCCAGGTTTAGTGTAGGAGAACAGTTTCTCGATCTTGAAAATGACCAAAGTGGGTAGGATTAGTCCCAGGAACTTTTACCCCATTGGTTAAGGCGTGCCCAGGAGTCATTCCAAACCACTCGCTCATGCCAGGCATATATGTGGAATCTTCAGGCAGCCACTTCAGAACACTCCAGGACCTGAGGCAGATCAGCAGAGGACTGAATCTGCTGTCTGTGACCTGAAAAGAGCCGTGAAGGTCTGTCCCTGCTATCTATCTCCTGTGTCCCGGACAAAGAAGTGGACTCCAAGATTCATATGGTTGACCTCTAGTTCAAGCGACAGGGACACACTAAGCTACAAGGATGATGGTGGAGAAGATGTAGTTGACTGATAACGTGCAAGGCTGTGGAAATTGACCACGGGACTGTGGTTTTGCACGTCATTTGACTTTACGACACTCGTGCGACTAAGGAGAAATAGGCTGACTAGATTTTGCAATTGAACCTTTGTGAGGTAGTCCATCTAGAGTTATTGGACCTTTGTTGATTTACACCTTACGACATCTAGGAGAACCAGTGGATTGATGATACTGCCCTGAGGAAGCCTTTGTTAAGGTGATACGCGTTGGCTTTGCTTTTTGTAACATGGATGAAGAATCTCAATTAAGAAAATGCTACTCTTCCATCAAAGATCTATGAGTTATAATTTGCAGTTGACTACTCATGCAAATAATTGTGTTTGTTTCCTCTCTTTTTTATATACAAAAAAAGCTACAAGAGTCCTTTTCCTGCAACTACCCAGCTGACCAGTGACAAATGGACCTGGACTGGATGCTGCTGTTTGACCTCCAGCTGACACCCTCTGAATCTGTGAGTGCTTCATCAAATCATCGAAATAAGTAGCTTACCTAATGTATGAAATCCCAAAAGGAGTGGTTGCCATGAAGGTGACCTCTATGTCTGGTCCACTTATTGCTCCTTTCCTGGAATCCTAGGCAAAGTGCTATATGCCAAGGCCATGTCATCTTCAGTCAGCAGGTCACACCAAAGTATCAACCACCTGGGGCTAATGTAGCATTTTGGGATGGGAATGTCCCCTGCAGGGTGTGCAGACATGTTCTACTGCCCTGAGGTTGAACTGTGTCTATTTGATATCACAATATTTTAGTTTGGCCCTATCTTCACTCTAGTCTAGTGTGTACAGAGAGGCCTAGGCTTATCCCTTGACTGAGTGAGATCACAGACCTGTCCTGTGACCTGAAGGGGTGCATCAAGTGTGGCCTTAGAGTAGTGACAGTACACTACTATCCCTACCATAGGTTTCCAACATAGAGCAAAGGTGGAAGCATACCATGGTTTGTGAATACAGAGTTGTGTCTAGGCCCTTTTGTCTGTAACTGGAGTGGAGGCCTGCTGGCTCACTTGTGAAAAGTTCTGCTTCTATGTGCTAAGTACGATCCTGGTGCTTACACCCCAAGTGTATGTTGTGCGCGTTTATGTGTGTATGAGTGAACCATAGAAATGGAGGCCTATGGGATTACCCAAGCCTGGCATTGTATGCACGATTGATGTTGTTTCCCAAACAGTGAAAGTGTATTGCTGACTTTTCTGAAGCTGGTGGGAGGAAAGCTAGACTGTAAAGTGAGGAAAGAGGAGTCAGGGCCCTTTTAGAAATTCTATTAGGTCTTTCACTGAGAGGAGCTGCTGATTAGTTTTGCTGTAGCAGGCCATTTGGTAGATGGTGGGTATGAAGGGTGGAACTGCAGTCTCTGTTGTTCAAGGTGAAAGGGACCCCTTGGCTAAGGCCTGCATTTTGTCTTTCCCCTCATCACTCTTCAGTGTGGCTGATCACAGGCAGCTACAGAAGGCTCACTCCTCTTTGTGCCTCAGTTGTGGGTACTCCAGACTGGAGATTTCCCTCCTGTAAGGAGCATCTCTTAACACAAAGGCTGTGTCTGCAGAGCAGCCTGAAAAGGACCCATGAAAGGAGAACCAATTTAAAATGGTTCTGAAAGTGCTTACATTGGGTCCACATCTCCTGTCTGCTATGACTACTTAAAAGTGGAACCCACTAACCCACTTGTTATTCCAGTACCAAAGTTCTCTATGACCAAGGAAGGGAGTGTTATGCAGAGTAATCATAGACTGGCATGCAGCCAGAGCTGTTATCTGCCTGACAAGTGAATACAGCTTCCAAAGTTATGGGGACATCACCCAAGTACACCCCATGCTGCAAGAGCTGATTACCTGTCCTAAATTGCCTACAAGGCATCCTGCCTGATGAGAGAAGGAAGGAGTCAGTCATCCCTGCAGGTGGGATGACTGTCCTGGAGGAGTGAGGTTCAGTTTAACTCTGGTGTGGTGGGTTGGCGAACGAGGAGGACTGTGGAGAGCAATTTGAGTTCCCTGGTCTTGGAGGGCCCCAGATTCTCCAGTGCATTTCCTTTTTTGAATCGTGTAGATTGTGGTGTGGCCTAACCGGTATTTTAAAATTGAGTAATACAGCATGGCCTGAGCCACTGTGTCTGATCTTAGAGGTGCAGCATGATCTGTGCCACTGCCTGAACTGTTGAAGGTTTCAGCACAACCTGAGCCACTGTGTCCCAGATGTGAAAATTGTGGCATGTGCTGAGTCGCTGTGCCTGAACTGTGAATCTGCCTCATGGCCCCAGCAACTGCACCTGCCTATATTGCAGCATGACCCATAAATTCTGTTCAACCACAACCGCAATATTCCTGAAGCCACTGCAAGCATGGGATCTGAGCGGCCTGTGTGGGAATACGCTTTTGCTAAAGTCTGGTCATGCTAGGCTGCACCAATCTGGACCCAAAACAGCCTAAGCACAGCTTCAACTAGTACCTGCTGGACCATCCGTGAAGAGGACTCAGATCGCCTCCATGCAACCATTCCTGATCCCACCCACATCCCCCAATGTGACCACAGAGGAGGACAAGAAAGAAGTTATGTGCTAGAACAGCCCAGAAGAGGGTGAAGCGAGTGAGCACGTAGGATCCGGGCGACTGCTGAAGAAGAGCTGGCCCCCATCACTTACTGTGACAGGCTTGTGAGTGAGAACCAAGAGAGAACTTTTTAAGTATGTACCCTAATAATAGAGTATTGGAGTAATCTGTGTTGAGCATAATAATCCTCAGTACCAGAGCTGTGGTAGAAACCACCAGGACCAAACTGGGGGGGCAGGGGGGGGGAGAACCGGGTTCAGTAGTGGGAGGAAACATTGACTCGCTCTAAAATTCAGGACATTAAATCGCATCATGCCCATATCTTTATATTATGTATTAAGTTCTAGTGTGCATTAAAAATAGTCTTTTCTTGAAATTCAAACACTGTTCGGACAATCAGTTATATGGATTGTTTGTTGGGTACTGAACATGAGCACCCCCCACACTACCTCCCTGAGAAGCCTGTGACTGCTCACCCTCACTACCACTGAGAGTCAAGTACTGAAGGGGTTACATTTGGCTCAGTTTGCAGACCCAAGGCAGTTTGTACCCCAGGAGAGCAGAGGCAAATGAATTAAACCCTCACATTTGAAGCTCTGTAGCTCCTGCTTGCCCTGTGGTCCCCTGAACGGGATCTGGCATGGGTACAAGCATCCACTTTTTTGAAACCTCTTCGCATTCACAGAGGGTAGGATATAACATCCCAAATGGAGACGTCTAGAGTGGCCCACCATGCAGGGTGTTGAGAAGCATCCTTACCAGAGTTATCTTACATCACCGCTCATTCCAGACTCCCAGAACATTCTGGCTCTATCAGGGCTCAGACACTCTCATCAACCTATTCACTTGCACATAACAACCATATTGGCAGGTAGGCCACGCCCAATTAGAGCATCCGGCCACTCTCCCCGTTCTGCATCAGCCATTCCATCCCTTTAGGATATACACAGCCCTGCCACATATGGAAACCAATAAAAGAATGCATTTACTACCATAATGATGATATGCATATCATTGACACCGTTTTAAAAGGCAGTGACTTCCTGTGGGAAGAGACCCCTATTGTGTGAATCTCAGACTATGGTGATATGGTAATCCTCCAGTGTTTCATCATTTCTGCTCTTGCCAGTAAGTTTCTGTACTTTAAAATAAATGTTGACCGGTGCATGCCTTTAAAGGTTCACATTGTTCACCGTGCCGGGAGAAAATTCTTTGCTCTTTCAGCAGATTACAGCATATGCTTTCCGGGAAAGACGCTGTTGTCAATTGCATTGGCATGTCTGAAATGCATATCTGTCACCCTTGTTTCACTCCTGTGATACTTTTTCTGTGAATAATCACATTTTTTTCCGCACTGTGGGTGTTGCATTGTAAGGATTGTTAGAATTTTGCCTGTAACAAAACAATGATGCACTGGCCATGCCAGCTAAGATCTGTCAAATGGAGAACACCCAGGACCTGTGACTTCTATTCCTGAAGGTCAGATGCATGAAAAAGAAGCAGATGCGGCAGTACTGAAGTCATGCTTTTTACTCTCCTCCTTACTGTGAGTATAACTCGCTTTACTGTAGTCGTAGCGATTTTGACACTCATTTTATAGAAGTGGCCAGTAATGCTGCAGTGTGTTTGGACTATTGTCTGATGAGAACAGTACAAACACGTGCACACAGAGCAGTTTTAAGAAGTTTCTGTTCCCGCCTTATCGAGAACACATCACCCTGACCATTTTGCCTTCTGTATTCTAGCATAGGAGATGGTTAGGTTTAACGTTTTCTCTTTTAAAAAAAATCTATATAATGATTTTTGAAACCAATTATTTTCCACAGAATGAGAGACAATAAAAAAGCGGATTAGAGAGAATTGTTGCCAGAATTTTGACATCTCTATTTCATGGACAATATATTTCAAGTTCAATGCCGTTATCTGTGAAGAAGGAAATGTGTGGCAGGCTATAGGGATGACTTTCTTTATGACAATTGTGACTGAGCTCCAAGGGGGCCCAAACAAGCGGTTCAAACTTTCTTGGTGGAGGCCTCGTCTCACCTTTGGTAGCGTGGCTCAGTCAACGAGCCCTTCCTCCGAGAAAATTTTACATTTTATGGGAATTCACAAGCTACATTGGATTGAAATAAAGTACTTACAAGGTCCAATCAATACTTGTTAAAAGATAGCCATTAAAATAAATGGAGAAAAAGATGAAGAAAAGGGGATATAGGTTTAAACAATGTTAAAGCTAGCACGTAATAGTAAAGCATTATTAGACCTGGGCGCAATTTTTATTATTAATCTTCTCAAATTTAAGGCAGGGATACATTTTATATCAAAACAGTTGCCTGGATGTTCCCATAAGGAACAGGGTCAAGACCGATTTGTATATGGCTGTGTCCAAACTGGTGTGGCAAAGTGAGCAAAAGAACGATGGATTAAACCCAGATATGTGACTGGGGGTGAGTGATTGAAAAGTTTCAGCACTCCGTCCATCATCTTGTTGTGTTTTTTATGTACATATATGGCATTTCTATATGTGCAAACCTGGTGAAAAAGCAACAGTGAGCTAAACATGGTCAAAGGCAAGTTTAACGTTAGTAAGTAAAAGGAGATGAAGCAGAGTTGTTTACAGTTAATTTATTGTGAGTATTCCTTAAAGAGTTAAGTCTTCAAATCTTTCCTATATCGGAGCAGTCCTGACAGATAAGGGGATATTGTTCTACATCCTGGGTGCATAGATGAAAATGGTCAGTAGCCTTGTGTTTTCTTTTTTCCAGTTCTTAGCCTGCAGTCTGATGGTGTCTTACCTATGGGTGTGCTTTGCACCTCCAGAGATAGTGAGCATGTCTGCAAGATAATCAGCATGCTAGTTGTGATGGCTTTGTAAATGATGTAGCTCGTTTGGAAGATGCTGCGGGATGGCAAGGGGAGACAATGTGGTTGCATCAAGGAGGGGGTGATGTGATCATATTTCTCTAGTCCCTAATGAGACATGCTGTGGCTTGTAGGATTCCCCTAAGGAGTGTCAGTGTGAAGTCTTCGAGGCCATGATGTAGGGTAATACCACCATCCAGATGCAAGAGTACAAGGGCTTGAGCAGAAGTTCTGAAGTAACTTTCTGGAAGAAACAGCTTAGTTTTCTGTAGCAGAGAGAGCTGGTACCAGGTCATCTCTGTTTTTTGGCAATTTGATCCTTGAGATAGAGGTTTGTGTCCAGGGTGACTCCAAGTGATTTAGTAAGACTTGGGGTTCAAAGCCATCAAGATTCATTTCATTATGTCAGGTTGTACTATATAGTGTTTATTGTTCTTGGCAAGTAATGGGACTTCTGTCTTGGTTGGGTTGAGCTTCAGGTAGGCGCTGGACATCCAGGCCTGGATGATGTGAAAGAAGTTTTTGAGGCATTGAATTTCTGAAGCAGAGGAGACTTTCAAGTAGAGTTGTGTATCCTCGCATATTTATGGATCTTGATGCTGTTATCTGTGAGTAGACAACCAGATTTTTCCATGTGAAGTTTGAAGATGATACGAGACTATAAGGAACCCTGGCTGACTCAACATGTGATATGGATCTTTTGTGACTTGTAGGTTCCCAAGTGATCAAAATGGTGTCGGTTGTGATCAAAATGGTGTTGGTTGGAAAGGTAAGAGGAGAACCAGTGAAGGACATTGCTAGTGAATCCCATCTGCGAATCAAGGGTGTATGAGGGTGGGATGGTTGACTGTGTCAAAGGCAGCTAAGAGGTCCAACATATTAGGAGGCAGGGGTCATTTTCATCTGTACTCAAAAGAGCTTCATCTTGAAAGTGTAAGGTGGTGGTCTCATGCTGAAATGTGATCTGAAGCCAGACTGGTAGTATTAGCAATATGTTTTGTAATGCTTATATTTATAGCCAAATCTAGCCTTCTTATTGATAGTATTACACTATTTTATACTCATACTTTTAATGCTAACCTTTTTAAGGCCCTGTGTTGTTGTGACTTCCACCACATGCCACAATATCAACTTTTTCTCCTAACACTGACCAAAAACCAGGATTGACATCACCCAGCACAGAGATGGTAAAGACTTGTAAGTTAAATGTATGCTCTTTTGCCTTTGTGTTAGAAATTGGCTCTCTAATTGGCAGAGGTATGTACTCTGTCCAAGTAGTGACCACAATCCTAGTCAGGGTAAGCAAGATACACAACCTAAATTAACCTTTGCCCATCCTCTGGTAGCATGACACAGAGCAGTCAGGCTTAACTTAAGAGGCAATCTATAAAGTATTTGTGCAACACTTAAATAACAGTAAAACAGTGAAAACACCACAAAAAGTCTCCACACCAGTTTACATAAATAGAGAATATGTATCTGAGTAAAAGAAGACCAAAACAACAAAAACCTAACTTGAGATATGATTTTTTAAAGAATAAACTGCATTTAGTGCTTAAAAGCCAACAGTGCTTAGGGGTTACTTGAAGTCATGCTGGACCAGGGTAAATCCAAAGTTCAGACCGACCGTGATGGAGGCAGGCTGGCTACAGAACCCACACAAGGCCCGCTGAAAAGTTTCTTGGATGAGTCAAGCATTGGCGTTGAAGAATCGATGCGTCAGTTCCGATCCGCGCAGTTAGGTAGATGCATCGGTGTCGAGACTTGCATTCGGGTTCCATGTCGTCATCAAATCCCTCACGATGCAGGCGATGCATCATCGTCGAACCTCACAGTCGGGTCCCAGGTTGAACCGCTTACGATGCAGGCGCTGCAGGCGCTGCATTCTTGTTGAGCCTTGCAGCCAGGTCCTGTGTTGTCATTGAGCTGCACAGGGATGTCTTTAAATTGGTGCTTCGTCTGTATCAAAGGGCACTGTATAAGTTCCGATCGGAGCAAAGTTGTCACTTTGTAGAAAAAGAGCTGCAGAGCCCACTTTCAAGGCACAGGACTGGATTGGCACCTCTTGGCAGGGCAGGACTCACAGTTGGCCAGCAGCTGAATCAGGGTTGAAGAAAGTCTTTGATGGCCCTGAGACTTCAAGACAGGGGGCAAGCCACCGCCCCCTTGGAGAAACTTGGGTTGAAGAATGTAGCGAGCAGCAGGCTAACGCAGCAAAACAGTTAGCAAAGCGGCAGTCCCTCCTACAGTACAGCAGCTCTTCTTCTCCAATCATGGTGTCAGTCAGAGTTCCAGTACATATACCCAATTTGGCCTTTGAATAGGGAGACTTCAAAGAGATGCTTTGAACTGCACTAGGCCCTGCCTTTCCTGTCCTGGCCCCAGACTCAATACAGGGGAGTATGCAATCCTTTGTGTGGGGACAGGCAAAGCCCTATTCAGGTGCAAGTGTCAGCTCCTCCCTCCTATGCTGCCTCAGGATGCCCCATCAACATACAGATGGCTGGTCAGTCACACCTACTCCGCCTTTGTGTGCGGCTGTCTAGAGGGAATTCAGGAAGCCTGCTGTCACCCACCTCAGATGTGTATTCCAGGGACAGGCAGAAGGCATCAAATGGTTTAAGTATTAAAATGGTAACTTTCTAAAAGTGGCATTTTCAAAAGTGTAATTAAGAGCCAGCCTCACCATACATTGTGGTTTAAAATTGTGAGTCGAGAGACACCAAATTTGATTTTCCTATCTTTTATCAATGGGAAACTACACTTATAAAATGTTATAAGGCAGCCCCCATATTCACCTATGGGAGAGATAGGTCCTACAGCAGTGAAAAACGAATTTAAGAGAATGACTCATTGATAAGGGACCAAATAGTACGTGCACCAGTAGTAAACAAATATATGAGGAACTTTTAATGAGAGATCATACACTGGAAAGAGGTTATACAAATAGCGAAAGGCAGGGAACATACACACTGTGGTTGAATGAATTGGACGGTACAACAAGTGGAAAGCAGGCAAAGGTTGAACTTCTAGAAAGCAAAATGGGGGGAAAAAAGAGATAGAAATGAATAATGGCCTGCAGAGAAAACAAGGGGGAAGGAAAAGTATACTATTCAGAGAATGAAGAAGTGACTATTGTGTCGAAAATTCCAGGTATAAAAGTGGAGAGTGTGGATAAATTGGAAAAACCACATTGTGAAGTGTCTTTTGAAGGAAAAGAGATAAGAGTGTTAGCAGATTTTATTATTATATCTAATAAGTCCTATGAGGAGAAATGGACAAGGGGAAGTGGTCCATCATTAAGTAATCGCAACAGAAGGGCAGCAGGTTAGGCAGCCAAGAGAATAGCGATATTGAGAATGATTTGGATGAGCATAACATTTAAAGGTGAAGCAGTGCGTGGAAGAGGTTCTGTCACAAATTTTGTTTCAGATTATTTGGGTTGGTGTCAGCAAAAGGATTTGAACATTGTGATAGACCTTAATGCTAGAGAATCGGTGATGGTGACAGAAAAAAACAAATGTTGTAGAAGTAGGTGATTGTAGTTAAATGCTGAAAAAGTATCCTAAGGTATTTGGCTCAGCGTTGGACATATTGAAAAGATTTACTCATAAGATAGTTCTCAAGAATCATGGCAAGCAAGTGGTCCATAAAATAAGAACTGTCCCCAATATGATGATCGAACCATTGTGCCAGGAATTGGAAAGCTTATAGGCCAAAAAATGAATGAACTGATTGAGGCATCAGAGTATTTGGCCCCTATTGTAATAGCCCTGAAACAGGGCGGAAAGATTATCCTATGCATACACTTATGCGACTTGAATAAGAACATTTGGGTTGTTAGGCAACCTCTCCCTAATATATCTGAAATGTTGACAACCACTGGGTGTGGGTGAATTTTTAGTGTACTGGACATGTACGCCGCCTATCATCAAATTAACTTACATGAGGACTTGACCTCCTTTGGGTGCATTCAGGTATAGAAGAAGCGATTTGGAATAGCCTCGGCCTCTGCCATATTTCAAAGGATGATGAAGAACATTATTGGGGACATGAGGCAGATGTGGTGTTTCCATGATGGTGTAATGATTGTGGGGAAGGATGTATGCGATTATGATAACATATTTCAAGAGGTAATGGAGCGGTTGGAAAAAACATGGTCTAACAACAAAGAAGGAAAAATGTCAGTTGAGGAAAGAATAAGTGAATTATCTGGGGCATGAGATAGGTTTGGGTGGTGTAAGGCCAAAGAAGAACATTGTGAAAGCTGTGGGCATGGCACCTGAACCATCTAACAAAGATGAGTTGAGATCCTTTCTGGGTATAGCAGGATATTGTGCCAAGTATGTAAATTTCTCAGAGATAGTAGAACCTCTAAGGAAAATAATGAAAAAAATGTAATGTTTGCATGGAATAAGGAATTTCAAGAGACGTTTAAGATGATTAAGAAGAATGTCAGTCAAGCACCCATGTTAGGATGTTTTGATTTATCAGATAAAACGTATGTGACTGCTGATGCAAGTGGAGTAGGAATAGGAGCAGTGTTGCTGCAGATTGTGGACAGAGAAGAGCGTATCATAGGATTTGCATCCAGAAGATTACAGGGGGCAGAGTGTTTTTATTTGGTCATTGAAAGGGAAGCTTTGGCCTGTTGTTGGGAAATAAATGTGTGGGGCCTTCCATTTAAGGTACGTTCGGATCACAAGTCTATAAGTATAATTTTGAGGTGGAATATGTAAAGGGCAGCAAGAATAGAATTGCAGATTGTTTGTTGAGAATGCCCACAGAGAATGGTAGTGAAGAAATATGTAATGACATTGTGGATGATGGTGATTGAGGTGAAACGGCTTTGTGTTGTGAGGAGTGGAATTGTGTGAGACAATGCATTCAGTATTGAAAATGTTGGAAGAGATGTTTGTTCAAGGTTGGAATCATGAAGATAGTGTGGATCAAGAAATAAAAAGTTCTGTAAGGGGAAAGATGAACTAAGTGTTTGTGAAGGGAAAATTAAAAGGAGATGACATATAGTACCTCCTAGTGGAGTTAGTTAACAGATAATGAATATTGCTCATGGGGGACACCTTGGGTGAAGTATGACCAAGAGGACGGTTAGACAGTTGTTTTAGTGGCCTGGCATGGATAGAGACATAAAGGTTTTGGTGAAGGATTGTCATATAAGTGCTAATAATGGTAAGTTTAAAGTTGTGAGACAACCTCCTTTGGTTTGCACCAAATTTCTGGTAAGACCTTGGGAAAGACTAGCAATAGATTTAATTGAACCTTTGGAGAAATTGTGTTCTAGGGACAAATATATTCTTGTACTAGTTGATTATCACTAATAATGGTTTGTGGAAGAGACAATGAGTGAAATGAATATGGCTGATGTGATACGGTTCTTTGAGAAAGTTTTCCTGGAGGAAGATCTTCCGGAAACCATTGTGTCTGACAATGGAGTACAATTTATTTCCAAAGAAATGAGAAGTTACCGTAGAAGGATGGGATTACACATGAAAGAGTGGCTCTCTTCAGACTGCAAACTAATGGTTTAGTTGAAAGATTCAAATGTCTCATAGTGGAAAATATTCAGTTGTCTCTTGTGAGTGGATTGCTGTGGAAACAGGAATTGAGAAGGATGATATGGGCACACAGAATCACTTCCCATTCTGCAACAGGGGTGGCACCATTGGTGTCCTTAAAAGGGAGACAGTCAGGCAAGAAAGAGCATCCTGTTTGGTTGAACAGTAATGATGAGGTTTGGGTTGACCAAGAGGAAATGAAGAAGAAAGTGGAAGGAGTGCAAATGAAAATTGAAAAAGCCTACAACTTGAGGAAGGGTGCGAAAAGGTTATGATCCAAGGAGGTGATTGGGTAGTGGTATGGAATAATGAGTGGGTTCGTAAGGGTGAGAGCAAGTATATGGGGCCTTTCCAAGTCAAAGAAGTTAAACAAAAGGTGATGGTATTGGAAAATGGCACTACTTGAAGCATGGCGAACATATGTAAGGTTTAGAATGCATAGATTAACCATGTCAGAGAAGTGTGCCAGAAGATGAAAACTGTAATTATATTGCATATTCAGCTGTAACGCAACTTATTAAAACCTATGTATGTGGTTAAATCGTCCTTGGAACATTATGTTTTTCCATTTTGACTTTGATCAGTTTTCCGTATTGCATTTTAATGATCTGAAGTTCTTTAGCAGGTTTTTTTTTAGTTTTTTATATTATCTTGGTAGACTTGGCATCTTTTGGCGTGTTTCCCCTGAGTTTTTGCTTTCTGACCTCCCGGTTTTGACTCTGTTTGTGCTGGCTTAGTGTTTCTGCACACTTTTCTCACTGATGATCAGTGGTAAAGTGCAAGTGCTCCTGTGGTAAAATGTGTTATGGATTGGTGTTTCCATGATTGGCCTGTTTGATTAACGTGTCAGTCCCTAGTAAAGTGCACTGCGTGTGCCAGGGCCTGTAAATCAAACGCTGTTGGTGGGCTGCAGCACTGGATTCTGCCACCCACACAAACAGCCCGTAAATGTGACTCTGGCCTGCCATTGCAGAGCCTGTGCGCAGTCTGGTGCTGCCATGTCGACTTGGCAAGTACACCCACTTGCCAGGCCCTAACCTTCCCTTTTCTGACATGTCAGCCACCCCTAAGGTAGGCCTAAGGTACCCCTGAGGGCAGTCCTTGGGCCAGCCCAGTGGTCTTGGTCCCAAAGGCTGCTGCACCCGCTGCCACTCCAGAACTGCAGTTTTGTGTGGACTACCGTGGGCTCAATGCCGTCACCAGGACTGACGCACACCCCATCCCCAGAGCTGATGAGCTCATTGATCGGTTGGGAGCTGCCAAGTTCCTCAGCACGTTTGATTTAACGTCTGGGTACGGGCATATTGCCTTAACCGATGGGGCCAAGGAGAGGTCAGCATTTTCAGCCCCAGAAGGACATTACCAGTTCCGGGTGATGCCCTTTGGGTTGAAAAATGCCCCTGCCACCTTTCAGAGGTTGGTCAACCAGGTGTTGGCTGGGCTGGAGGATTTCAGTGCCGCCTACCTGGATGACATCGCAGTGTTCAGTTCCAGCTGGGAAGAACACTTGCAGCACCTCGGTGAAGTGTTGAAGGCGCTGCAGAGGGCAGGCCTCACGATCAAGGCCAGAAAGTGCCAGATCGGGCAGGGTTCAGTGTTGTACTTGGGACACCAGGTAGGAAGCGGCCAGGTGGCGCCCCAACAACCCAAGATTGACACCATTCTGGCTTGGGAGCCCCCCCAAGACCCAGACAGAGGTGAGGGCCTTCTTAGGACTCCCCGGGTACTACAGGAGGTTTGTTAAGGGGTATGGCACCATTGTTGCCCCCTTAACAGAGCTGACTTCCAGGAAGCAGCCCAAGAAGGTGATCTGGACTGAGTCCTGCCAGAAGGCTTTTGATGCCCTGAAGGCCGCCATGTTCATGGCACCCGTGCTGTAAGCACCCGACTTCTCCAAGGAATTCGTCGCGCAGACTGACGCTTCAGAGCATGGAGTGGGAGCGGTGCTCTCACAACTGAACAAAGAGGGCCTAGACCAGCCTGTAGTCTTCCTTAGCCGGAGACTACTCCCCAGGGAACAGAGGTGAGGTGCCATAGAAAGTGAAGCTTTCGCCATGGTCTGGGCACTGAAGAAGCTGAGGCCCTACCTGTTTGGGACTCACTTCCGGGTTGAGACAGACCACAGGCCCCTCAGATGGTTGATGCAAATGAGGGGTGAGAATCCAAAACTGCTGAGGTGGTCCATCTCCCTACAGGGAATGGACTTTACGGTGGAACACCGCCCTGGCACAGAACACGCCAATGCAGATGGTCTGTCCAGGTTCTTCCGCCTTAGTGAAGAGAACTCCCAGGAGGTTGGGTAGTTCTCCCTACTTTCAGCTGGGGGGGACATGCGTTAGACTTGGCATCTTTTGGCGTGTTTCCCCTGAGTTTTTGCTTTCTGACCTCCCGGTTTTGACTCTGTTTGTGCTGGCTTAGTGTTTCTGCGCACTTTTCTCACTGCTGATCAGTGGTAAAGTGCAAGTGCTCCTGTGGTAAAATGTGTTATGGATTGTTGTTTCCATGATTGGCCTGTTTGATTTACGTGTCAGTCCCTAGTAAAGTGCACTGCATGTGCCAGGGCCTGTAAAGCAAATGCTGTTGGTGGGCTGCAGCACTGGATTGTGCCACTCACACAAACAGCCCGTAAATGTGACTCTGGCCTGCCATTGCAGAGCCTGTGCGCAGTCTGGTACTGCCATGTCGACTTGGCAAGTACACCCACTTGCCAGGCCCTAACTTTCCCTTTTCTTACATGTCAGCCAACCCTAAGGTAGGCCCAAGGTACCCCTGTGGGACGGGTGCAGTGTATGTGAAAGGTAGGACATGCCCTGGTGTGTGTAGCATGTCCTGATAGTGAATTACTGCCAATTTTGTTTTCACTATTGCAAGGCTACCTGTTCCCCATAGGACAGAATGGGAAGTTTGTTTATAACATCTTATAAACATAACTGGCCCTGGGAACTAGGTAGGAAAATAAAGTTTAGATGCATCTTTTAGTGAAGGTGATTTTTACATTCTGTGTTTGAAAATACCACTTTTAGAAAGTAGGTATTTTCTTGCTCAAGTCATCCTGTGTGCCTCTGCTGGAATGTGGATTGCCTGTCTGGGTTTTGGATGACAGAAGGCTGGGGAGCAGGAGTGGCTCCAGATAGTCTAGGTGTGTCAGGAAAGGGCTGAATAGACCTGGGCTGCAACTGGGGAAGGGGAGGAGATTTCCTTGCACCTCAAAGGGCCTGGTCTGCCTCTGACAATGCCGTCTCCACCTCCTGCCAGGACACACCAGAGGAGGCAGAACTGGTTCTGGCTGGGCACAGACACTCTCTGCCTAAGAGATCAAAGGATTTTGGGATATAAATATTGGGGCCCAGACCCCTGAACTTTAGAACTCTTTTGGACCAAGAAGACTGCCAAGAAGAAGAGCTGGAGAAGCTGTGAGGAGGGACTACCACTTTGCTGTGTGCTTTGCTGTGTTGGCCTGCAGTGGCTGCTTCTGTCTTGGGCAGTGAAAGGACTGGACTGAACTTTCTGCAATCTACTTTTGTGAGTTTCTCCAAGGGCTTGAGGTAGAGCTTGCCCCCTGCTCAAGAAGTCTCAGGCACAACAAAGACTTCAAGCTCTTCTGCCCTCAGCACTGGGGACTGTGTGTTTTGTGCTGCAACAGAAGAAAAAGCAACCCGACGACGTCGACGACGTCGACGACGACGCTGCCGACTCTGTGTTCTGACGGCACCGCAGAGGGCACCGCTGCAACGCCGCACCGCGACCCTGGTCTCACCAACGACGCCTGCTGACACCGTCACCGAGCCGCCGCTCGCAGCGCGATCTGTGGGCACCGCACTCCGCCCCGCCTCGCTTGATGACGACGCCTTGGTATCCCAGACGATGCCGCTCTACACCGAAATTGACACCGCTGCTTGCACCGTGGTTCGAGGGCACCGCTCGTAAAGTTACACGACGCACCGCCCTCATCCCGCACCGCAGCCTTGGCCTACCGACGCCGGCGCCATCGACTCCAGTTCGTCAGCGGATGACAGCACTTCAGCAACCACGACGACGCTGCTTGCACCGCGACGAGCACCGCATTCACTTCGCACCGCAACCCTGGTCTCAACGACGACGCCACCTGATGCTGCCACCGAGCCGCTGCTCGCACCGTGACTTGAGGGCACCGCACGCCGTACCACTGCACTTCACACCGCAGCACCCGACGCCTGCCGACGCCAGCGCTCCTGACTTCACCAGAGAGTAGTTCGACCTGCAACGCGTGTGACTTCGAGGGCCCGACGACTCCTGCACTGACCTCCGGAACCGATGCCTGCGGACCAGTAGCGGCTCGTTGTGGGAGTGCTGTGGGGTGATGGGGCGGGGCGGGGGAGGAGCAGGGTGGGGTTAGTACTTATCCAGCACGATACCGACGCTGCTAGTACGCGCGATTATTCTTTCTATGAAGGACGTCGATAGCACACACGCGTGCCTTGACCAATCCTGGATTTTATAAGACTTAACCCTTGCGAATTGAGTACTTCGAACCTTTTGAATCTAATTTGAATTTGGATTTGACATATCCTTTACTAGTGGCATTTGCTTTATATTGTACTTTTTACTAAGAATATTATCTATTCACCTTTTGCCCTGGAATACGCATTAGGATAGCCGGGTTGGAATTATCACCGGCTTTCCGCACTGGTTGCATTACTCCAACTTAAAACAGACGTTTTTCAGTTTTCTGGCTTTAAATTTTCCTGGTAACAAGCGTGCCCCGCCGGGTTGGAATTATCACCGGCTACGGAACGTTACAGAGTGCACGCAACTTCTTACAGCCCTGAAGAGTCTTGGGACTATTTATCCCTGACGAAACACGTGTCGGCTGGTTGCGTTTTTTCATCAAAATTAAAGAACTTTCAGCTATACTCAAGAACTCTGTACTAATTGCTCACATCAACAATTGTATTTTACTTGTATTACCCTGTATGTGTGCACAGGATTTAGCTAGGGTGGGGTTAGTAAACTATGGCATACGGCTGAACAGAGGTAAGTAAACAAATAAATAAATAAAACGAATTTTGGTGCGCGCGCTGCATCGCATTTGGCAATGCAGCGCACGCAATTAAATTCATTTTATTTATTTATTTGTTTACTTACCTCTCTTTGGCTGTATGCAGTAGTTTACTACCCCCCACCCTGCTCCTCCCCCACCCCACCACCCCGCAGCACTCCCACCACGAGCCGCTACTGCTGCGGACGCCGTGCTTTCGGAAGCTGAACGAGAGTTCACGGACGCCCTGCATTTCTAAAAGGTACTGTTTGCTTGTCTTCCCGACACTGTAGCTGGCCCGCGACGCCGCGGTCAGCCAGAAATGTCTGGATTTGTTTGCTCACAACGCCGTGATAGCCCCGGACGGAGCTATTGACATCAAGGAACTGTTTTTCAAGCATATTTTGATAACTGAAGATTTTTAAGTACGGTATTGTGGATTTTTATCGTTTTTGGTGTTGTCTTAAGTATATAAAAATATTGGATATTTTTCTAAACTGGTGTGGTGTCCTTTTGTAGTGCTTACACTGTATTACTGTGGGTTATGTGCAAATGCTTTACACACTGCCTCTAAGTATAAGCCTGACTGCTCGTGCCAAGCTACCAAGGGGGTGATTTTAGGAGTGTACCTCCCTTATCCTGACTAGGAAGAAGGTTCCCTATTTGTACAAAGGTGCAAACTCTTGCCAACTAGAGACCCCCATTTCTAACTTTGGTTGTCAGCCGTGAGGATAGGACTTGCGTTTGCACTTGACTTACAGTGATTGGTGTGCCCTACTACCATATCGCAGACCATTACGTGCCACATACTGGTCCTTTTTGTTTTTGGCCTATTTTTGATCTTGCCAGTTTGAACTTGCTACTTCATCATGCCTGAATCAAGAGCATCATCTGTTGCATCCCTGGAAATTGCCTTTGAGGAGGATAGGTTGGATTCCTACAATGTTAAGGAATTTAAATCAATTTGCAAAAACCTAAAAGTCCAAGTCAGAGGCCTCACTAGGAAGGAGGAGCTACAAAAGGCACTGAGGGCCTGGGTAGCAGCCAGACATGTCAGCGAGCAGTCTGGTGATCTCAGTGGAGAGGCGGAGTAGCCTATTCCTAGGTTGGATGTGCTTTTGGGAGGGGGGAACCCTCCAGGCCAGGCAGCAGTGGCCTGTCCCCAGAGGAGCTGGAGGACAGGAGGGAAGCAAGGAAGTTCGAGTTGGAGAAACTCAGGATGGAAAGTGAAAGGGAGGATAAAAGAATAGCCATGGAGGAAAGGAAGATGATCTTAGATCATGAGCGAAGTCTTAAAGAGCTGGAGCTAAGGAATAGAGCCAGTTCAGATGGTGGCAGCAACTCATCAAGACAGGCAGACAGAATTGTGCACATCCCTAAGAATGTAGGCAAGGAATTCAAGAAGGTGGACAACATACAAAGGTGGTTTCAGGGTTACGAGGCAGCGATCCACATGAATGGGGTCCCTGAGGAGAATTGGGGAGCAGGATTGTGGCCTCTCTTTCGGGAAGAAGCCCGGGATACTTTAATAGCTTTGGGTAAGGGGTATCACCTCACCTATCCCGACATGAAGGACGCCCTTCTCACTAAGTATGGTCTTACTCCTGAAAAGTACAGGGATCAGTTCAGGTCCAGTAAAAAGTCTGATGCCAACACTTGGTTGGAATGTGTGGATGTGTTTTGCCGGTTACTGGATGGCTGGGTGAAGGGCAGTAATGTGACAGATTTTAAGGGGCTCTACAATTTGATTGCATGGGAGCACTTGTCTAGTCTATGTTTTGCAGATCTGCGCCAGCATCTAGTTGATAGTAAGCTGACTGACCCCAGGAAGCTTGCTATGGAGGCGGACCGCTGGGTGAGTACCAGGGTCCACAAGAAAGCGTTTGGGGGAGACCCAGCCAAAGGTGGGCAGGGTCCCCAGCAGAAAAGTGGGGGGACAAGGGTAAAGCACAGGAGTTCTCTAAAGGGCCCCAAACTAACACCCAGGGTAAAGGTTCCCATCCCCCCGGAGATAAGAAACAAGGGGTCTCTTCAGGAAAGCCTGCTGAGACCAGCCCCCGCAAGTGTTTTGCATGTGACCAGGTGGGTCACATGAAGGGGGACCCCAAGTGCCCGAAGGGGGCACAGCCACCCACCGATGGGCAATTGAAGGTGTTGGCTAGTGTAGCGCTTGGGGAGGAGGAGTACCCACAGGAGGATGGGGATCCCGCAGAAATGACCCTCGTCTCACTAGGGGACAGTGAGATGGTCCCAGGAAACCAGGTGCCCTCTAACACAAAGAAATACAGCACCTGGGTGACCATCAATGGGAAAAGGGTAGAGGCTCTCAGAGATACTGGAGCCAGTGTGACCTCAGTCCGGTGTCACCTGGTCTCTGAGAAGCAGGTAGTCCCAGGGGCATTCCACCAAGTAATTGCTGTAGACAATTCAGAGCACCAGTGTCTGGTGGCGCAGGTTCCCTTCGAGTGGGGGGGGTCTCAGGTCCCTTGAGGGTGGTTGTGAGCCCTTCCATGCCTGTAGATTGTCTGCTAGGTAACAACCTGGAGCAGTCCTTATGGAAGGATGTTGAGCTCAGGTCTCACTTGGAGATGCTTGGGTTGCCAGAATGGGCATGCGTCTCCACTCGGTCAATGACGGCCAGAGAGGGTGATCAAGAGGACTTGGAGCCTGAAACAGTGGCCCAAGTCCCTGCCAAGAGAAAGGGCAAGGGGCGCGGGAAAGCGGCCCCTGAAGTTCCCACGGACCAGGAGGAGGCGGACCTTGAGGGGGACACCCCGGTGCCTACAGGGAGCAGGTAGCTGAACTGGGGGACATCTCTGAGCTGACCCATTGGCAGCAAGAAGGGGGTCCCACCAGGGAGGAATTCTACAAGGAGCAGAAAGAGTGCCCTTCTCCGGAGGGTCTGCGGCGGCAGGCTGCAGAACAGGCAGCTGGTGATCAGTCCAGATCACATTGGATCTACTGGGAGAATGGTCTCCTGTACAGTGAGCCTAAGGTCGCTGAGCCTGGGTCAGCCCGCGTGCTGGTGGTACCCCAGCTCTTCAGGACCTTCCTACTGGGTCTGGCTCATGACGTGCCTTTGGCGGGACATTTGGGGCAGGGCAAGACCTTTGACAGGCTTGTCACCCACTTCTTCAGGCCCCAAATGCGAAGGAAGTCAGATGGACATTGCAGTGCTTGCCAAACTTGCCAGGCAAGTGGTAAGAGTGGGAGGAAGATCAAAGCTCCTCTCCAACCTTTTCCAGTTGTTGGAACACCCTTTGAAAGGGTAGGGATGGACATTGTGGGGCCACTGGATCCCAAGACAGCCATGGGCAACAGGTACATCCTGGTCTTGGTGGACCATGCCACCCGGTACCCGGAGGCAATCCCTCTCAGGACAACGACGGCACCAGTGGTGGGCCGGGTGTTAATGGGGATCTTTTCCCACATGGGGTTCCCCAGAGAGGTGGTTTCTGACAGGGGAACCAATTTCATATCCAAGTATATGACATCCCTGTGGAAGGAGTGTGGTGTAACCTACAAGTTCACCACCCCTTACCACCCACAAGGTAACGGTCTGGTGGAGAGATTCAACCAGACCTTGAAGGGCATGATTAAGGGTCTAACAGAACCCATGAGGCGTAAGTGGGACGTCCTCTTGCCATGCCTTCTCTTTGCGTACAGGGAGGTACCACAGAAGTCTCTTGGGTTCAGTCCCTTTGAGCTCCTATATGGTCACTCTGTGAGAGGACCTCTAAGTTTGGTCAAGGAAGGCTGGGAGGCAGCTCCCAGGAAAACTCCCCAGGATGTGTTTAGTTACATGCTGGCCTTCAGAAACCAAACTGCCTGCTTCAGGAAACTCGCTCAGGCGAACCTGGAAGCAAGCCAGGAAGAAATGAAGAAATGGTATGACCAGAATGCCACTCTGGTCGAATTTCAACCTGGGCAGAAAGTGTGGGTCATGGCCCCAGTGGAACCTTGTGCCTTGTAGGACAAGTGGACTGGGCCGTTTGAGGTGGTGGAGCGCAAGAGTGATGGCACCTACCTGGTGGATTTGCGGGCTCCAAGGAACCCTTTGAGGGTCCTCCACGTGAACCGCCTCAAACCCCACTTCGAGAGGTCCGAAGTGAGCATGCTCTTGGCGACAGATGATGGGACGGAAGAGGAGAGTGAACCCATCCCCGACCTCCTGTCTACCAAAGAGCACGATGGGTCAGTGGAAGGTGTGATCCTCTCCCCTACACTGAGCCCAGAACAGCAGAGCGATTGTCATCAGTTGTTGGGACAGTTTGCCCCCCCATTCTCTCTGACCCCAGGTGTTACTCACTGGTGTACCCATGACGTGGACACCGGTGACAGCCCTCCTGTGAAGCACAAGATTTACAGGTTGACTGACCGGGTCAAGGCCAGCATTAAAGAGGAGGTCTCTAAGATGTTGGCGTTAGGGGTGATCGAGCCTTCCAACAGTCCTTGGGCCAGCCCAGTGGTCTTGGTCCCAAAGGCTGCTGCACCCGCTGCCACTCCAGAACTGCAGTTTTGTGTGGACTACCGTGGGCTCAATGCCGTCACCAGGACTGACGCACACCCCATCCCCAGAGCTGATGAGCTCATTGATCGGTTGGGAGCTGCCAAGTTCCTCAGCACGTTTGATTTAACGTCTGGGTATGGGCAGATTGCCTTAACCGATGGGGTCAAGGAGAGGTCAGCATTTTCAGCCCCAGAAGGACATTACCAGTTCCGGGTGATGCCCTTTGGGTTGAAAAATGCCCCTGCCACCTTTCAGAGGTTGGTTAACCAGGTGTTGGCTGGGCTGGAGGATTTCAGTGCCGCCTACCTGGATGACATCGCAGTGTTCAGTTCCAGCTGGGAAGAACACTTGCAGCACCTCGGTGAAGTGTTGAAGGCGCTGCAGAGGGCAGGCCTCACGATCAAGGCGAGTAAGTGCCAGATCGGGCAGGGTTCGGTGGTGTACTTGGGACACCAGGTAGGAAGCGGCCAGGTGGCGCCCCTACAACCCAAGATTGACACCATTCTGGCTTGGGAGCCCCCCAAGACCCAGACAGAGGTGAGGGCCTTCTTAGGACTCCCCGGGTACTACAGGAGGTTTGTTAAGGGGTATGGCACCATTGTTGCCCCCTTAACAGAGCTGACTTCCAGGAAGCAGCCCAAGAAGGTGATCTGGACTGAGTCCTGCCAGAAGGCTTTTGATGCCCTGAAGGCCGCCATGTGCATGGCACCCGTGCTCTAGGCACCCGACTTCTCCAAGGAATTCGTCGTGCAGACTGACGCTTAAGAGCATGGAGTGGGAGAGGTGCTCTCACAACTGAACGAAGAGGGCCTAGACCAGCCTGTAGTCTTCCTTAGCCAGAGACTACTCCCCAGGGAACAGAGGTGGAGTGCCATAGAAAGGGAAGCTTTCGCTGTGGTCTGGGCACTGAATAAGCTGAGGCCCTACCTGTTTGGGACTCACTTCCGGGTTCAGACAGACCACAGGCCCCTCAGATGGTTGATGCAAATGAGGGGTGAGAATCCAAAACTGCTGAGGTGGTCCATCTCCCTACAGGGAATGGACTTTATGGTGGAACACCGCCCTGGCACAGAACACGCCAATGCAGATGGTCTGTCCAGGTTCTTCCGCCTTAGTGAAGAGAACTCCCAGGAGGTTGGGTAGTTCTCCCTACTTTCAGCTGGAGGGGACATGTGTTAGACTTGGCATCTTTTGGCGTGTTTCCCCTGAGTTTTTGCTTTCTGACCTCCCGGTTTTGACTCTGTTTGTGCTGGCTTAGTGTTTCTGCGCACTTTTCTCACTGCTGATCAGTGGTAAAGTGCAAGTGCTCCTGTGGTAAAATGTGTTATGGATTGTTGTTTCCATGATTGGCCTGTTTGATTTACGTGTCAGTCCCTAGTAAAGTGCACTACGTGTGCCAGGGCCTGTAAAGCAAATGCTGTTGGTGGGCTGCAGCACTGGATTGTGCCACCCACACAAACAGCCTGTAAATGTGACTCTGGCCTGCCATTGCAGAGCCTGTGCGCAGTCTGGTACTGCCATGTCGACTTGGCAAGTACACCCACTTGCCAGGCCCTAACCTTCCCTTTTCTTACATGTCAGCCACCCCTAAGGTAGGCCCAAGGTACCCCTGTGGGAAGGGTGCAGTGTATGTGAAAGGTAGGACATGCCCTGGTGTGTGTGGCATGTCCTGATAGTGAATTACTGCCAATTTCGTTTTCACTATTGCAAGGCTACCTGTTCCCCATAGGACAGAATGGGAAGTTTGTTTATAACATCTTATAAACATAACTGGCCCTGGGAACTAGGTAGGAAAATAAAGTTTAGTATGCCTGAACTCAGAATCTAAAGATGCATCTTTTAGTGAAGGTGATTTTTACATTCTGTGTTTGAAAATACCACTTTTAGAAAGTAGGTATTTTCTTGCTCAAGTCATCCTGTGTGCCTCTGCTGGAATGTGGATTGCCTGTCTGGGTTTTGGATGACAGAAGGCTGGGGAGCAGGAGTGGCTCCAGATAGTCTAGGTGGGTCAGGAAAGGGCTGAATAGACCTGGGCTGCAACTGGGGAAGGGGGAGGAGATTTCCTGGCACCTCAAAGGGCCTGGTCTGCCTCTGACAATGCCGTCTCCACCTCCCGCCAGGAAGTCACACCAGAGGAGGCAGAACTGATTCTGGCTGGGCACAGACACTCTCTGCCTAAGAGATCAAAGGATTTTGGGATATAAATATTGGGGCCCAGACCCCTGAACTTTAGAACTCTTTTGGACCAAGAAGACTGCCAAGAAGAAGAGCTGGAGAAGCTGTGAGGAGGGACTACCACTTTGCTGTGTGCTTTGCTGTATTGGCTTGCAGTGGCTGCTTCTGTCTTGGGCAGTGAAAGGTCTGGACTGAACTTTCTGCAATCTACTTTTGTGAATTTCTCCAAGGGCTTGAGGTAGAGCTGGCCCCCTGTTCAAGAAGTCTCAGGCACAACAAAGACTTCAAGCTCTTCTGCCCTCAGCACTGGGGACTGTGTGTTTTGTGCTGCAACAGAAGAAAAAGCAACCCGACGACGTCGATGACGCCGCTGCCGACTCCGTTTCCTGACGGCACTGCAGAGGGCACCGCCGCAACGCAGCACGGCGACCTTGGTCTCACCGATGACGCCGCCACCGAGCCGCTGCTTGCACCACGACCTGTGGGCACCGCACTCCGCACCGGCTCACTTCACGACGACGCCTTGGTATCCTGACGACGCCGCGCCACGCCGAAATCGACACCGCTGCTTGCACCATGGTTCGAGGGCACCGCTCGTAAAGTTACATGACGCACCGCCCTCATCCCGCACCGCAGCCTTGGCCTACCGACGCCGGCGCCATCGACTCCAGTTCGTCAGCCGACGACAGCGCTTCAGCAACGACGACGCCGCTGCTTGCAACGCGACCTGCCAGCACCGCAACGAGCACTGCGTTCACTTTGCACCGCGACCCTGGTCTCACCGACAACGCCATCTGACGCCGCCACCGAGCCGCTGCTCGCACCGCGACTTGAGGGCACCGCACGCCGCACCGCTGCACTTCGCACCGCAGCACCCGAAGCCTGCCGACGCCTGCGCTCCTGACTTCACCAGAGAGGAGTTCGACCTGCAACGCGTGTGACTTCGAGGGCCCCGACAACTCCTGCACCGACCTCCAGAACCGACGCCTGCGGACGCAGTGCTTTCGGAAGGTCAACGAGAGGTCACCGACGCCCTGAATTTCTAAAAGGTACTGTTTGCGGTTCTTCCCGACACCGTAGCTGGCCCGCGACGCCGCGGTCAGCCAGAACTGTCTGGATTTGTTTGCTCACGACGCCGTGATAGTCCCGGACGGAGCTATCGACATCAAGGAACTGTTTTTCAAGCATATTTTGATAACTGAAGATTTTTAAGTACAATATTGTGGATTTTTATCGTTTTTGGTCTTGTCTTAAGTATATAAAAATATTGGATATTTTTCTAAACTGGTGTGGTGTCCTTTTGTAGTGCTTACACTGTTTTACTGTGGGTTATGTGCAAATGCTTTACACACTGCCTCTAAGATAAGCCTGACTGCTCGTGCCAAGCTACCAAGGGGGTGAGCAGGGGTTATTTTAGGAGTGTAACTCCCTTATCCTGACTAGGAAGAAGGGTCCCTATTTGGACAAAGGTGCAAACCCTTGCCAACTAGAGACCCCCATTTCTAACATATGTCTGTGATGTTAAGTGGGTAATGGGCACCATTAAATAAAATAGAATCTTAAAGCAGTGGGGAAATGCAAACTTGTCTGGGGTGGGCAAATATTAAAAACAAATCAAGAAATGTCACAGGAAAGGTCTATGTACAAATGGGAACAATGAGAGCAAAAATTACAATAGTCCAAAAAAGAGTCTACTTCTAAAATTATCAAAAAGTAATTCCCCCAACCCAGAGTGTGTGTCTGAATCATGTTCCTGTTTTAGGGGCAAAATTCCCTGAACATCCTCGCGCTGTCTTTTTTTTTTTTTTTTTTGAAACACAATTTTATTGAATTTTCAAATCTTTTATTGCATTTGTAAAATATTGTTTGGCAATGAAGGATACAGTATTGAAAGAGCAATCCATCATACAAATGGTACAGCCAGGTTATGAGCATAATTATGGTTCCTTATACATAATGACTCCAAATGATATAGCGGTCAATGCGATGTAGGATTGTTGGATTGCTCATATAGATAAAACAGCCAAATATTGTAGGATTCATATTCACGTAGTTGTCTATAACTTAGTACAATAAAACAAAAACTACCCCCAGCCCCTGGTTCTCTGGAGTCCTTATTGTATATGACTGTAACAGCAGATTGTGCTCGCTTGTGTGAAATCAAATATATATAAAAGCATACACATTTATAATTCCCTAGGCATGAGAAAACAATAATATAGCATTATAGAGGTTGAGTTGGGTGAGCTACTAGGGATACAGAAGGTGTGAGTAAAATGGGCCTGACCGGAGATGCCGGAGGAGTCAAGGGATCAATGGCTTTAAATGCCTCCAACATCTGATCCCACTCCATAGAGATAGGGATCCTACGCAGACCACGAAATTCTTCTTGCCTAATAATTGCACTCTCTGCAGTGCCCCAACGTGTCAGTTCTGTGTGCCAAGAAAGTGGTGTAGGAGGAGAAGCAGATTTCCATCTCATGGTGATGGCACGTTTCGCCAGTAGCACTGCCATGTCCGCAAATCTAAACTGGACCTTCTGCCCCTTTGGGCGTTTATGCAATCCCAACAGACAACTATCTGCCATCGTCCAGACATCCGTGCCAGTAATCTCTTGTACTCTGTGACTGACTGTGTTCCAAAATAATCGCAGTCGCGGGCACTCCCACAACATATGGAGCAGGTCTGTGTCTGCCTTCCGGCACCTAGGACAAGAGAGTTGCGCATTTGGGTACATGCATTTGAGGTGGTGCGGTGTGAGATATGCCCTATGTAAAATCATATATTGTATATATTTGAATTTAGCATTGCGGGATACTTTCTTGGGAAATTCCAAAATGGAGGCCCACTCTCTATCCGTCAGTTCCTTGTCAAGTTCCATTGACCATTTGGCTCGGAGTGGGGTTAGTGGTGTTCTCGAATGTGCTCTGATACCCCTGTATAACCAGCAGGTAAGATGGCGTCCTGTTCCCATCAGATATATTGCGTAGACTAGCTCATGGGTAGGTGGTTCGATCCCAGAAAGGGACCAGCGGAGTTTAATGTAGTGAGAAATTGTGGCGTGGAGGAGAAACAGTGTCGGGGAACACCCTGAGCGCGAGTAAAGTTATCATGATCGGCTAGAGTACCCTCTATGAATAACGTTCCAATCGTCGTCACACCTTCTTGTGTCCATGGGGCCATAACCTTTTTTTAGATTAACCCGGTAGCGTTGGGTATCCCAAGCAAGGGAATGTTAGGAGAGTATGGAGAGGTCCTTTTAGTGTACTGTAGTGCTTTCTTCCAGTACATTAATGCTGTCTTAAGCAGGGGGAGCGGCTGTAGGTGGAATCTTTGCATGCGGCAACAATAGTGAGTGAAGGGTACCCTGATTAAGGAGCTGCGTTGTATAACCTATTTCTTGTATATGTCGCCCTGCGAGCCAGTAAGATAACCATTGTAGTTGACTGGCCATACAGTATGCCCGAAAGTCGGGAGCGCCAAGGCCTCCCTCTTCAGGTCGCAATTGTAGTTTAGCCAGGCTCACCCTTTTACATCCCCTACCCCAGATAAGTTCTGACAGGAGTGTGTCAAGCGTACTAAAGATCCTGGCTGGAATCATGACCAGTAGATTAGTAAAAAAATATAAGAGTCTAGGGAGCATCACCATTTTGGAGATGGCAATTCTGCCCATCACAGACAATGGCAACGAAGTCCAAAAAGAGACCTGTGTCCGAAGTGACCCTATTGTTTTCAACAAATTGCCATCTAGTAGGTCATGGGAAGTTCTATATATTTGTATACCCAAGTATTTAAAAGTGTGTGGGGCGGTCGATAGGGTGAGGGCGCCAAATGTAACTGGGTCTGGGGTGCCTTTATACCGCATATAGAAAGCATGTGACTTATTTACGTTGATTGCAAGGCCAGATACCTTTTCGAATTGTTTAAATATAGATGGGATAGGATTCAAATCTTCAGTAAGTTCTTTTAGATAAAGTATAATGTCATCCGCATACGCGGATGCCACATGTGACGTATTCCTAATTGTAATCCCCAGGTCAGTAGCCTCCTTCCGCAGTTTAATGAGTAGGGGCTCTAGCGCCAGGACAATTAATAATGGTGACAGGGGACATCCCTGTCTAGTGCCCCTTTCTATGGAGTAAGCAGGTGAAATATGAGAGCCAGTCCTGGCCCGCGTTGTGGGGGCAGTATATAAAACTTCCACCCAACGTAAATAACCTCTTGGAATGCCAAATTTTTCCATAGAAGCCAGCATATACGTCCAGTTGAGTGTATCAAATGCTTGTTGCATATCGAGGGAGATACAACCAGTTTTGCATGAGAGATCCGCAGCAGTTTCCATTATATAATGGAGGCGTCTGATATTGAGGGATGTATTGCGGCCAGGTATGAAACCACATTGATCAAAATGGATCACTTTTGGGAGGTAGGGGAGGAGACGTTTAGCTAATATTTTACTAAGTATTTTATACTCGGTAGATAACAATGAAAGGGGGCGATAGCCTGACATGTCCTGGGGATCTCTATTCGGTTTGGGGAGAGAGATAACTAGTGCTTGCATGGTTGTTAACGGGAGAGTACGCTTCTCTAAGGCCGTCTTATATAGGTTCTCTAGGCACGGGGCTAGTTTCTCAGCGTACGCCGAGTAAAATTTGGCCGGCAGGCCATCCAAGCCCGGGGTCTTATTTTTGGGGACGTCCTTGATGGCCTCTTTGATGTCAGTTTTAGTGATAGGAGCCTCTAATTCTGCTTGAGCGTCTGCTGCCAGTTTAGGGTATGTGAGGTCATTTAAAAAGGTTGCTATATGTTCCTGAGATGAAGCAGGTGGAGCACTATATAAATTTTTGTAGTATGTACAGAAGGCGAGATTAATCTCTGCTTGAGTAAGAGCAACAGTACCACCTGGGAGAGATATTTCTGGTATCGGGATTGGGGGGGAGCATCATGGAGAAGACGTGCCAAGAGGGTCCCTGATTTATCTGCGTCTTTATGACAATGCTGAGTGTATGTACTGTAGTCTATTCGGCGAAGTTGTTCGAGTAGTTCAGCGTGTTGGATCCTAGCTTCCTGTAACTGTGTTTGTTTAGTCGGATCTGCAATGGCCGCAGTTTCTAAGTTATTAAGGGAGTCTTCAACTATGGCAAGGTTCTTGTGTTTTTCCTGCCGAGCTCCCACAATTGCCCCTATTGCCGTGCCCCTAATTACCGATTTAAAGGCATCCCACTCAACTAGGCGGGAAGATGCAGAGTCGTTATTTTCTGTAAAATAGTTAGTGATGGCTGTGCCTAAGGTATCACGGAAGACCGCGTCTTCAAGAGTTTGTGGCCAAAGCCGCCAGGTTGGGACTGGGGTGGGTATCCTCCCCCATTCAATGAGTATTTCAAGCGGGTTGTGGTCGGACAATGTTTTCCCGAGATATGTGGATTCAGAAATCTGGGATATCAAGGACAGAGAACTGAAAATTCTGTCAATCCTGGTGTGCAGCTGCTGTGGGGGGGAGTAAAATGAGTATTCCTGACTAGTGGGATGCTGCAGGCTCCACACATCTTGTAGGGTCCAACCCACGGCCCAGGCATGCAGAAAGTCTGCATTTTTAGTGGATACCGCTCCCCTGACTGGGGGGTAAGAGCGATCTAAGTGAACATCTAAGATAGAATTAAAATCTCCACCAATAACCCACGGGTAGAACACCCAGTCTGACAAAACTGTGTTCAGATTGGTGAGGTAGGTATTTTGTTCATAATTTGGGGTATATACACTACCAATGACTATCGGAATACCATCTAATCTACCCTGTAGCAGCACATACCGCCCCTCCGTGTCCATCAGCTGTTCCACAAGAACAAAGGGTACCCCATGTCTAATCCATATCAATGACCGTCTTGCAAAGGCAGAGTAGGATGTGTTAAAAATTTGTCCTTTCCATTTTTTGCGTATTTTGGTCACTTCTGAATTAGTTAAATGTGTTTCTTGGATAAGAGCTATTTGAATTTTTCGCCTATGCAGTTGGGCATAAATTCTATGACGTTTGTGGACAAACCCCATTCCCCGGACATTCCATGTCAGTAGTTTGTATTTACCCAACGCAGCCATTCCATATTAGACAGGTAGAAGGTAATGCCCTAGGGAAGCACAAGGAATACATTGCCTTGGATAAAATAGGACAAGCCAGAAACCAATAAACCCTCCATAAACTACAACACCCAATACTAGGGCCAACAAATAAACTATGTCGGTCCAAACACATTCTATAACTAACTGATTCCAAATGGTTACACAATGCAGCAACTGCAGAGGGGGCGGGTACCACGCCGACCATGACGTGTCAACCGCAAACAGAGCTACACTCGTGGTGGGACCCTATAATTTGTTGAAAAATGAATAGAAATCTGGGGAGAAAAACAAAACATATAAAACACAAATTATGAATGCAGCAGTAATGTCATACTTCCCTTCACCACGGTGGGTTAGGGCCACAATTGTAAATATGCCATGGATATTGGTTGATAGTATTAGCCAAATAAGTCTTTTACAATCTGCGGGGTGATCGAGGGGAACAAAATGTCATTGCTTTCTGAGTCAGAAGGTTCCATGTTGTCGTCCGAGTGTTCCGGAGACGTGAGCTGTGTAGGGTCACTCATGGAGGCAACCGCCGCCAGTGCCGACTCCTGTTCCAGAAAGGTTTGTTCCGGTGATGGTTTTTTGGTGGACAAGGTTCTCGTTGTTCTATTGCAACGGGGCCCAGGCCCTTTCGGCTGTGTTTGGACTCGTCGTATACGTTGATCCAGATTATCCAGAGATTGAGAGGGAAGAGTGGACTCCAACCAGTCATTTGCTGCCTCAGGGCATTAAAAAAAGTGGGATTTTTGATTGTGAATAATTTTCAGTCGTGCTGGGAATAATAGGGCATATTTCAGGTCGAGGGCCTGGAGTTTCCGCTTTAGTGGTTGATAGGATGCTCTTTGGTGGTGAAATTGCACAGTGTAATCCGGATAGAGAGAGATCCGAGTGTTTTCATAATGTATAGAAGCATTTTCTCGAGCCTTTTGAAGTAAGCAATCCCGGTCTCTGAAATTGAGGATACGGGCTATAAGTGGCCTGGGCGGCATTCCTGCTGTTGGTCTGCCCGTTGGAATCCGGTGTGCTCATTCCACACAAAAAAAGGTAGAGAGACCCTCCGGGGCTATATGCTCTTTTAGCCAAACTGGGTCGCATTGGGGCCTTCTGAACGTTCCGGCATTCCAATAATGCAAATATTATTGCACCTGGCCCTACCTTCTGCATCCTCAACCCTGTCGAGAAGGGTAGTCAATTGTTTTTGCATTTGCGACAGTTGGTTGGAATGCTCCTTATGTTGTGGTACAATTTCTTGTAGTGTTTGTGCATGGTCCTTGACCATGTCAGAGAGTTTATTGTGGTCCGTCCTTAGGAGGGTAAAGCCAGTGGTGAGAGAGCCAATCTGGTGTTCTATAGACTGGCGCGAATCTCTGATTTCCTGGAGAATTTGATCCAGCTTATCAAGAGGGGGTGTCAAGGCCGTCGGTGGGACGCAGCTTATTGAGGACGTTTGGGAAGCCGAGTCTGAGTCCCCCTGAATTGGCAGTTCCGTCGAGGACATATCAGATTGTTTCCATTTCGTGCGCCCCATTGCGGTACGTGTGTTGTGGCTATGTGAATAGGAAAAGCTGTTAGGGATGTCGGCACAAAGTGCAGGGGCTGCGCTGGTAAGTGTGTCAGCAATACTCACTAGAACGTTTTTGCGGCTGTAGAAGGGTGGTAATAGTTGAGTTAGGCGTACTTACTGGTTGACTCTCTTGGGGTCCGATGAAACAGTTCAGTGGACTATTGAGTATGAGGTCTGTGCCCACCAGCCTCTATGAATATCACGTCGGAGTGAGGAGGAATGATTCACTTTCACTGTGCAAGGAGTGACCGTCTAGTCTCGGGTCATGTTTCTGGGCCGGCTTTGGGCGCAAAACAAATAACAAGGTCACAGTGGTGTGAGCAAGAGGGACCCTCTGTCACACACTCAGAAGCCAGGGGAAGCACTCAGAGGTCTTATGATGCCAGAGGGGAACACAGTCTTGCAATGATCCTCGCGCTGTCTTAACAACAACAATGGTGTAGTGATCTTCTGAGGGTGACGTCAAATATCTGTCTGTGGCAAGACAATATAACCCATAGGAAGAAGATAACACAGGAGTAGCAGGAGAAGCAGGGATGACAGACAAACTGGGAAAGGGGAAAACAGGAGGTGGAATGGGCTGACACAACACAGTTGGAAATGAGTGCCAAAGGAAAGGCGGTAAGCAGTAGCTAATGTGGGCAGAGAAACCAAGTAAGAAAAAGAGTGATGTAAACACAAAATCAACAGTAATTATTCAAAGGATTGATATTAGATCATTTATTGTATAAAAAGTATTAATATATATTTTTTATATGAGCATTTTTTGTATATATTTAAAATACATTCATTTTTATCTGATGATGATTATTTACAATGGAAACACAATTCTGCATATGCATAGTGTGTTTTACACGGTGATGCAATCAATGTTGTTGTAATTCATCTAAATAATACAATGTATGAACTGAACTGATCTATCTTTTAATCAATGCAATGCATGGTTTAATTTTTCTGATGCCTTATGTAGATAACTGACAAACATTTTATTAAACTGGCGGTAGGATGTACAAACACTACGTGTGTTTCGGCATTGCCTTCCTCAGGGATCCGTCTCAGTCGATTCTCTACAACATTGTATCTAAGGAGGTCCGGTGATTCCTATGGGTGGAGATGTGGACTCCAGGTAGATTTCTTAATATAGATTGCGTCTCCTTTCGGGGAGGGACGCTGAAAGCATTCCACTTAATGTTTCAGACAGCAAAGTAGTCTGTAGTTTGTGTGGAGGGCTTAAAAGTATAGAAAAACGGACAGGATACTCCTTTAAAACTGCAGGGAAGCAGTAATTGTCAGATTACAGAAGTGCCCCGAGGGACAAGGCAACAAAGCATTCTAAAGCATTATGTCTTATTGTTGAGTTCTGTGTAACATATTCCCAAAATATCAATCAATTGTGTGAATTATGAATTTAAAGTGTCAAAATATATGGTGGTTAGAATATACGATAAAGATACACAATAGCAGCATCCCATAACCTAAGTTTGATTTATTGGAAATGTAAAAGAGGACAAAAGTTGCATTTTAACTAGGCCTGGGCGGTAAATTCCGTTCCGCTCGCGGAATTTGGGTAATTTGGGTAATTTCGCGTTCCGCGGAGAACGCGAAATTGCCAAAAATTCCACAATCCGCGGCTTCGCGGAATTTTTTGCTTGTTCGCGCTTTCAAAATGCGTGTTCGCGAGATATTTCTCCCCGAGCACGCAAACAGCGTTCGCGAACAGGAAAAAAGCATCGCGAACGGGCGGAACAAGCAATTCCGCGTGTTCGTGGAACTTTTGCGTGCTCGCAGAGATTTTTTACCGTTTCGTGGAGCTTTGCGAAGCGCGACTACGCAAATTCCGCCCACCCCTAATTTTAACTCGTATGTTGTCAAAAAAGCTAGAACTTTAAAAGCATTGCCATTATGCCAAGATTTGTTGATTAGTTAATACAAAAAAACAATGGCTATATGTGCATGTTAGTGGCTCTAAACTTGAAATCCTTTCATGAGACATAAATAACAGTGATTAAATACATCATAGAAGGTTAGAGCAAAGCTCAAATTGAACACAAGCAGTCATCACTCTCAATTTGTGACTTAAGGATCCCAGAATTGTGTTCAATAGTGGCTCATGTAAGTATATATAACATATTATTCCTTTGTTGAGGTACTGTGGTTGGACATCTATAGGGTGTGAAGAGATGGAGAGTGAGAAATTACCTATTATCTCATCAAAGATGTGAAATTTATGAAAAAGGTACCTCTGTTCTACATTTATGATACCTGTCCACAAACATGCAGTGGATGTGAGGGTACTGTGTGTTTTGAGTTGAAGTGATTATTGAATATGCTAGAGAAACTACCACCAGATGCACATGTAGCCCCAGGGCAAGGTTTTGTTACTTACCAATGAGCCACATGTCACCAAAATCCCCAGTAACCAAGTGACGTGCCAGTGTTGGCTGGCAGAAGATACAGTGGTCATGTGTGCTTTCAGGAATAGCAGCATACACATTAGTGGAGCAGCCCCTGGCGTCAAAGACACCTTGTATGTTGATAGAATGTCAGAGGTGTCTGTGGCAGAAAAAGTGTGGTGAGGTGGCTGAAGTGCCACGTGGTTGCTGTTAATGGCACCTAGCACATGAGGGAAGTGGCCAAAGGCATATATTCCCTTTAAACACTTTGCCTTTCCACCAGTGACGGTGCATGGTAACACACAGGCGCCCATTAATGACGATGCATCTCAGTACCTGATGCAAGCACAGAGACTGGCTTGCCTTTAGGATTCCAACATTGTCAGAGCTAACCCTCTTGAAAGATCCAGTGACAATTAAATTAAGTGCAGCCAGTGTTTTGACTTAGTCCACAATAGACTGAGGCAGGCTACAGGTGAATCAAGCTCCTGCGCCCAATCTGCATCCATGCCACTTCAGCGGTCCTATTACAAATAGGGCACACTTTTCCTGTTTGCGTCACAGTGCACCTTAAGAATGGGCACCCGGTGCAAACAGGGAAAGTGCACCCTATTATGTTGAATGCGCTGCCCTCAGAGCAGCCGCAATTTCACGTTGACCCCAGAGCAGCACATTCAAGAGAAATATAAAACCGCTGTTTAAAAGCTGCCCCATGTTTCTCCATGCAGGCGGCACTCTGCTTGCATTTTTATGAGGGTTCAGAGATCATCTTGCAGGCGAGTGCAGTGAGGGAATGCCCTCTAATGATAGCGCTGGCGTTACATGTGCGCCACTGCTATCTGTATTACAGAAGGGGCTGCACAAGTGAGGGCTCAACAAACCAGGTGCAAATGCCCATTGTCCCTCGGGGCACTTCTGTAATCTGACAATTACTGCTTCCCTGCACATACTAAAGGTGTTGATCATTTGCCTACTAAACCTTCTCTCTCCTCATCTCTAAATAATTATTTCTCAAAATGAGTGGCACATCAACAAACACTGACATAATGAAGCAGGAAAATGTTATTTGGTGTTTGAGCTTGTTTCTTATGTGGGCAGCCTGGCTGTGATCGGTTGGTGTTGAAATGTGTTTCAGCTATAGATGGATGGTGGAGTTCAGAACAATCACCCTTTCATTACCATGTGAGATGCAAGTGTTGTAACCCTTGTTATAAACTTCAATAGCATTTGCTTTCAAGGGAAAAAGAATCTTAAACAAAATAAATTACCCTTGCTTTGATATCCTACAGGAGTTGCTTTCAAGAAACAAAATATCATACCAAATATTAGACTTGTTATAACATTCCACAAGATTTACTTTAAAAAAAGAGAGAGATTGGATGATAAAATGAATAAAATAACATTGCATAGAATTTCATCTAAAGTTCCTCAAAGTATATGTTTCTGTAGTTATTTATTGACTCCATTATTTTCAATAGGAGTTTGTTGAAGTAGCACTGTTTGGCATTTATGGTGGTGGACTTACTTACAAAGCTGAGCTGAGTACATTTACTACTGTTTTGTGTCTATTGTGGCTGTTCTAAATTTAGAAGTACAGTTTGTGAATAGCAATGAGTTTTCTCTTTTTTTTTGGGGGGGGGGAATTCTCCGTCCCTAATCCCTTCCTTACCCCTTCTTACCCCTCCTTAAGCCCCTCATGTTTAGTATTACCCATTTTACAGCCACTCCCACGGTCCCTCCCACATTTACTACAAATACATATGCGTTGTGTGCCGAAATTTCCTCACTATGGGCACAGACCTCTGTACAGAAGAGATAGGAGAGGCGGAGAGCTCTGCACAGAGGTTTATGAATAGCATTTTGTAGTACATGAGTAACATTGTTGTACTTCTCCTAAATGTACCACTAAATACAGTTTGTGAACAGGCCACGTAGTCCCCACCTGCAAGGCTTGTGGGCTCTGCTAGAAGCTGTGGGACACCTGTTAGTGTATGAATTAGATATGCCATTGGATATTCATGCATTAAATGTGACCTACCAATGTGCACCCTGTGCAGTTAGAAGAGGACAATGAAAGTCTCGGGACTCAAGCCAGAACTCAGCTTTCCAAAGCCTTAAGAAATCCATGGTAGCACCACCTGCAAGTAGAGGATTTCTATAAAGGTGGCTAGTGTCACCTTCCAGTGTTTCAACCATATTGCCCACTTTATATGAGAAATAGGCTCATAATATATGTATTTTCTACATGCTTTGGTTATCAGGATTTGAATACCTAACTTTCATCTGTTTAAAGGTCAGAGAAAAATACATTCTTATATTTCAAAACTAATGACTTGCAAGTCTAAAGGAACCAGAAGTTAGGCTGACCTCTTCCCTCCATGTCATAGCAGACCCTGTTTCCACTCGTTGACTTTTGTGTGCTAATGCATTCTGGGAGCTGTAAGCTTGCTGTGTTTACATTGAACTAATTAGACAAAAACACCTCAAATTAATGGCTTGTAGCTGAATTTTCAGGACTCAAGACAGTCTCCATGATGAACTTAGTGAGGTGGTCACCTATAAGCAATCCAGCTACTCTCATGCACCCACAGCGACACCTCAATGCAATCTTGTTCCGTTCATCTCTTAGATTTAATCACCATCTTTTGCATCTATTGTTTGTCTTGATTTGAAGCATTCCACTTTGAATTAACTAGGCATTTTACCTGTCCAAGATAATACTGCAGGTGCTGTATGTCAGAAATTGTAATAGGACGTGCTCTGGGCTCCCATAATAAAGTAAGAAAGACAGGCTGTATGGCTGGGCTTAGCAGAGGATGTACAAAGGCCTGTGAATTGCCTTGATTTCCTACTCTAGCCTTTATGTCCTCTGCTATAAAACAGTTTACCTTCCTTTGAAAACTTGATAAATGGGTGAACTTCTGAACATGCTTTCATATTTGAGTGATAAAAACTCACATTTGAGTTTCTATGTAGTAGGCTGTGCCAGTGTGGAGAAGAATAATGGGTACAATGAGGCCCATTCGAGAGTCCAAATCAAAACCTAAAGACTTGGCCAAGCAAACCACATGGGAGCACACTCAACAGACAAGGTTACAAGGCACCTTATTACAGTCAAGAGTCTCCTTCAGCAAACAAACGAATCCTAATACTTTTGTCCATTTAGTTCAAATGAGGGGAACTTGGACAACTACAAGAACAATGCGCTGTTAAATAAATGTCAATTACTGGACAACCATGTCCCTGTTGCAACATAGTCATCTGGGGCCCTTTTTTCTTTTAGCACTCCATGTAAGTGCCTGTGATTTCTTGCTCTATTCCCCCTTTCTCAATGTGTGCCTTACCCATTCACACCACTGCCCTGAGTTCACTGTGTTGCTTTCCTATCCCAGTTCTTTCTGCTTCCCATAAACCTCTATATCAATCTCTGCTATGGTTTTTATGAGCCCCGGCTTCCACTCCACTGCTCTCATGCACATCTCTGTTTGCTGCCACTTGTGTTTCTCACTCTGCTCCCTGCTCTTCCCTTGTACTTCACCTGTCCTATTTCTTTTGTCCATTTTTGTTAAGCATCAACAATAATCTTTTTTTTCCTTCATGCAGATACTAAACAGCATCATCAAAAACATTGGCAAAACCAATAGGTCTGTATTGACTTGCCAGTTCATGTTGAGCCTTGCTATTAACCTAAAAACAACAATATTTACCAGTCAGTTTGAGAACTACCAATACGTCTCAGGTACTGCTAGAGTATTTTAATGGAATATAATTGTTTTAATAATGTCCTGTCACAATACCATAGCCACAATTAGGCGTAGGGAAAATTTGTATAACAAAATTAGCAAAATCATATATTTCACATAACCTTTTTAGGTCGAGCCTAGCAACGTGCATGCGCTGCTTGCGAAGCATGCTGTATCCACTTCTACGGGCTTTGACCACGCCCTCGCTGCCGATTGGTTAAAGGGTGTGTTTGTTCCAAAAAGCTTTTTTCTCTATGGTTTGTTGTGGGTATATGTAACAACTTTTTGTGTCTTACTCTTCCACTGGAGTATTGGCCTATTATGGTATCCTTCCTCTCACAGCTTTGTCTGTTGTGCTCGCACACTCTTTGGTCGTTCACTTTGCAGCGCAGCTGCCCAGAGCAGTTGGTCACCAGACACAGAGAGAGGCGAGCCATGCAGGCAGGCCCTTTTTTAATGTAGAATGAGCACTTCTTTAAGTGATCGTGTTTTGTTGTTGTGTCAACACTGCGCCTGTTTGACTTACACCACGCTTTCTCTTTCCCAAAACCCAATGTTTGTGTTGTTTTATTTTGAGGCGCCCATGCTCTTGACACCCTGGGTGACAGCTCAATTTCCGCTCTTAAGCGCTTGGCTTAAAAGTACCCTACATTGCATACTGGCTTCTTTTTGCTCTCTTGTTCTTAAAACCTGTTTTGGCTTTAAGATAATTTTTTCTAGTTACGACATTCCTCCTGATTGTTTTAGTATTTATTATACTTTGAACATCACTTCAATACTAATGACTTCCACATTTAATGAAGTTAATTATTTCAATTTCATAATTTTCTTTATTCCACTTGAATTTTAACACTCCTCTATATTTATTCCCTCCACCTAGCCTCCACTACAAAATGGCACCCATATGTTTATCACCCTGGGTGACGTTTAATCCTTTGCGCAATAACTCTTCTGGTTGAAAGATCTTTTCCGGCCAGCCGCCAACCCTTTAAATACACTATCAGGTACGCGGTTACTTCTGCAACCTCAGAGATATGCTCCAACGTCTACGTTGCTGACGTGCACTAACTGAATCAATTCTACTATTAAGGTACGGCCCGCCAAGGATTTTTGCACTCCTCGTACCCCATTTTCTTTCTTCACGATAAGTTTCCCTTAGTTAAACTGCCCCCCTTTATTTCTACAGATACTTCCTTAGACCAAGTTTCCTTTATTACATGAGACAGTATGCCCGTTTCCCGACTCCCATTGTATGTACCATTTTCACTCCTCAGGCCATGGACACATACGGGGTCACCTTGTGTTGTTTCTTAACGTTCATGCAGCTTATTATGTTCTAGGTCCTACTTTACTTTAGTGATTTCCCCACGACTCCTACTGACCAACCATTCATGGTAAAAGGATATTTAGACAAAATTTCAATTTATATGCTCACAGCCTTCTTTTGGGCTGCTACAGTGTATTGAAGCCATGGCAGTACATACTTATGGACACAGTAAATGGACACTTAGACAACATTTAAATATGCATGCTCACATCCTCCTTTGAGTTACTATCGTGTATTTAAGCCATGGCAGCACATACTTTTGGACATCTAAGACAGCACGCTTTCCTCGGTTACACTTTCCTGCACCTCTTATACCTCTCCATATGAAACTACAAATAATTATGCGAACAAAGCACTCAAACATTCGAATTCTAGCTAACTGAAATGATACACCTTTTAATGACCACAGCCAATTTTTAGAATAACCTCTGCACCTTTGCCAACATTTACTACTCCAGTGGAACCTTTGCCAATAACTTTTTCAAGACCTTACTCCACCCCCCATTCTTGTAATTTCCACTTTTCACCCATCTTCTCTCTTGACTTTGTTGCATACTCTACATCAGGATGGCTTTTGCCACTAGGATTCGCGACAGACTATATCCATTTGGAACTTGTATGCACCAAAACGTCATCAACCATAATGTACTCATTGCCTTGTGTTTAATAATTGTATTATGCATATCTTTGTTTTCAAATATTTGTCCTTCATGATATTTCTTTGCGCTGTTTACTTGCTTAATGCCTGGTTGCGATTTTACAACCCACTTATTCACATTGGGTTTGATTTTTACTAGTTTTAATAATTATTTTTACTTTTCAATGTAACTACTTAGCCATGGCCCAGCAAGATGTTGTGGGCATGCCAATTATAATAAGGACTAGCCAGCTAGGGGAATGCTCTGGGTACATCCTCCAAAATCGGGGGTAATCAGAGAAGGCCTAACAATCTATATGGCGACATACTCCTCAATGCAGCGGGCAAGGAAATGAGCTAATTTGTTATACATGTAGCATGCGCGGCCATTACAGGTAAGAGCCGTGTCAGCGATGCGGCGAGCGCAAGGTAAGTGGTTTTATTTATTTATTTATTTATTTTTCCATATCCCGTCGTATGTCAACTTCCCTCTGTCCTGCCATGCTCCACTGCCCTGCCCCACCGCTCTTACCTGTACTGGACGTGCCTGACATGTAGATTTGTAAAGTATTTAAGAAAGTCCTCTAAATTTAAACACTCTTCCTAACCCGTTATGTCGTTTACATCGTTTTATTTACATTGTGCGTGCAAACAAAAAAACATAAGTAAAAAACATTGTAATTTACATAGCCAATAGCGCTTACTTTCACAATTGTGCGACTGAGTGCATTGCAAATGCTTGTTAAAGAGAGTGTGTGTCTCGCTTAAAAGGTCGTGTGAAGTACTTGCTGGAGACTGGCTCGCACAGAAAATGTCTTGCCAGCCTCCTGCTGCTATCTCATGAGATTCTTTACTCGACCTGTTAAAAAAAGTCACTTGAAATACCAGCATAGAATGGGAATGCATCAGTGCGGCTCCTCCGCTAATGCGGAGGAGCGTCGCCCCATTGCTATTCAGCAGTGTAAGAAAAAATGAAATGATAATAACTCAATGTTATTATCATTTTATTTTTTATTTTTCAAAGCAGGCGAAGCAGCTTTGGGAAGCGGGCGAAGCAGCTTTGGGAAGCGGGGCTGCTCTGCTGAAGGAGCAGGGGAGGGGAGGAGTGGTTTTTACTCCTTACGTGTGCATGAATGTTTGTCCTGCCGTCTCGGCCCAGCCAAACATTCAGGCGCACATAACATGCTCTCCACCCACAGCCTGGGTGGAAAACATGCCCAGGCCCCATTACCTGTCTGAGCGCCGAATCATGGCGCTCGGACGAATCACAACGCTGCATTGCAGCATTGTGATTGGCTCAGGGGAGCCTGGGTGTTTCCTGTGTCCTTCCTGTTCTGGAGGAAGGAGTGGAGAGATGCGATGAGGATGACGTGGGACGCGAACAGGAGGTAAGGTTTTTTTTATTTACCTTTTTATGCTGTGCAGTGAGTTGATAAGGTACTATATGTAATGATATCCCAATTCGAAAGAAAATTAAATTATTTAGTAATAAAGATGAAGAAAACACATACTACATTGAAAATTGTGTTATTAATTATTTTAATTTATTGTCTGGGCGAGATCACAGGGTGTCGATTTTTTTTTCACTTCCGTTAATAGGCTCTCAAAGCGCATTCTAACTTGCACCTCACATGCCTCTAAAGTTTGCGTTTTCCACATTTTTGTGCTGCAAGTTAGGCCTACCTGTTCACAAGCATTAGCTTGTTTTCAAACTTGACTGGCTTCAGCAGTACCTCAATATCTAGCAGAAGCCACTGCTTACCACCCCATGTTTTGAAACACAGCAGGGTTCTCACAAAAAAGATCAGCTCTGTACCAAAGATGTGCATATTTGTATGGGTTTCGAACACGAGGTTTGCTTCCATTTACTCCAATGTAGTGAAAACCTATAAATGTAATGTGAAAGTTAGACTTGTACCATATACGCTCCAACGATTGCTTTACTAGCGGAGCCCTAATCCATCTGAGCCAGATATCTGTCTTAAAATAATGTTGCTGCTGGGCTGTTTTTGCCAGTAAACTGTGCACAGACTTTCACATGCTTCCCAAATAATTTTTATTTTATTTCACAAGGGTTATGTTTAAGCTAAGATGAAGTTTGTTCTTAGGCATGTGTACATTGAATAGTATTAACACTATGGTTTGTTTGACTTTAAAGATTAGGTGGTGTTCCTAGATAGGCTTACAGATGTCATCTATTTTCTTTACTTTGGTATTCTTCAAAATGGTTTGGCAACATGGCACACCAAAGTTTTCACCCATAACTGAAGAAGGGACTTAAATTAAACCTAGTGTGAAAGCCTACTCACACAAGATATGGAAGGGGGGTGTGCAATGGCACTAACTGTGATATGTAATTTTCCTGAAAGTACAGTGGACGGAGGAGAAGTCTCTCCTCTTGTGTGAGAGGATGTGGCTAAGGCCTGAGCTGCCGACTTTGGAGCCGGGGGGAACCAGACTCGGCTTCGGCGTCAACATGCTGTGCTTCTGGGCAAACCACATAATCTCCACGTGCCTACAGTTCAGCGCCTTGAGACCATCACGGGTGCTTTACCCTGCTTTACAAATCCTGGATTTATTATTTATTTCTTTGCTTCTACAGCAATTTTATGTAAGGGAAGGGACTTCAGCAGTTTTTTGCTGCCCTCTCTTTAACAGGCATGGCACCAACACAATGACTAGAGGAGAAGGTTTATGCCTCTGTGCATGGTACATGTTACTGAAGATTCACAGGTAAAATGTTTCAACACCCGCTAAATGAAATACAATAAGGGCGCATCCCCTAGAATGGTTTTTGAGACGTTCAAGTTGGGCCTGTAGCCGCTTTCAGAAGAAAGACAGGTGTGCCCTTCTGTAGACATTAATGTTCGTATCTCATAAACTGTGCGAACTTCTGAACCCTGGGCAAACAGACGTCTGTGTAGAGAACGGAATTAGGAGTAATGCTGTATTTGCTCTGACAGTGATAAATGGCTGTAGTGATTTGAAAATTGCGTTTCTGATTGGAGTTTATGGACACAAAATGTAAGGGAATGGAATTTTCCTTACAGTGGCACAATCCGTTGTCCAGTTCAAGTACAACTCACCCATCGCCTCTGCTTCATATCCACATATGGCTGCAGTGATGGGATTCTCAGATGCCTAAGAAAGGGAATAAAAGAGAGACTCGAACCAAGAGAACTTGTAAACAACAGAAATGCAACTTTTCTGAACCATTTGAAGGTGGTTCAACAGCACTCTATATTTTTAAGTTGATATTTTTTAGACTATATTTTTGTGTCACAATATTTTTGTAGTGAATATTCTGATATAAAATTGGTTTAAGCAGTGATACTGCGACTGTCATTGCACTAAGCGATAGCCACACATTTTAGATGATGGGGGCCCAGGTTATCCATGCAGCTTCAGCCCTCAATGGCATTTGACACCGTGGATCATCACAGATCACTTACCATCCTTAAAGAACTAAGGGGCACATGCATCAAAGGTTTTTGCGATCGCAAACGGTGCGAATCGCAAAAATCGGCCGTTTGCGATCGCAAATTGGCCTTTGGAGATGCATGAAAGTGTTTCCTATGCGCAATTTAAGAATTCGCAATTAATTGCGAATTCCTAAATTGCGATTGCATTTAAGGAATCGCAATTTGCGATTCCTTAAATGCAATGCTAGAAGCACTTTCAAATAGCGATTTCGCTATTTGGGACCGCAAATTACAGACAAATCAAACTTGTCTGTAATTTGCAATACCTTCGAAAAATGCTCTAAAATGCATTTTTTAAAGTTTTAGGTTACACACACACATGCCCTTGGGGCATGTGTGTGCGCAACATGGGTGCACATCACAATTTCAGGGGTGCAACAGGGTGTCATTTTGACACCCTGGCACCCTTGAAATTGCATTCTCAATTTGCGATTCTCTAATTGCGAATCGCTAATTGAGAATGTCTTCCCATTCATTCCTATGGGCCTCTAGGCCCATAGGAATTAATGGGGAGGTATTCCTTAATTGCGACTCGCAATTAGCGAGTCGCAATTAAGGAATGTTTAGGAATCGCTATTTTTATAGCGATTCCTACATGCATAGGCTTTTGCGATTCCTTAATTGCGATTCCTTAATAATCGCAATTAAGGAATCGCAAAAGCCTACCTTGATGCATGTGCCCCTATAGCTCTTTCACAACTACATAATAAACTGGTTATATTAAAAAACGGTATCTCTTACTGCTCACCAATGCTATGCAGTGTCCACAAATGCTTAATTTTTGCTTAGTTCGCTTGAAATCTATATCTAGAACTTCTCAGCTCATTACTGATGAACCTAATGACACCATACATTAGTACATGTAAGACATGCAACTTTGGTTGAAGAACTCACCCATCAAACCAACTCTTAACCTCATATTTTGTCTCTTCAGACAACACTTTAACTCTGTCATCTGCATCAGCAGTATTGTCTAATCTGCCATTGTTTCTTTTCATTCATTTAAGAAGATCAAGAGCCTTTGCTATCTGAACAACAAAAACAGCTGCCTAAGTAATGATCATATCCCACCCGTACGGCAGCCATCTCATTCTAACAGCAGTCCCCTAAAGATTGCTCACCTCAATCAAGGCTCTCATCATGTCACTGTCCACCTGATCAATGGAGAAAAGATTTATTAGCACATTTCAACTGTACTGAAGAATCTTCATCTATGTTCAGCAATCTAGGCTTTGAAAACCTGGCTGTTTAATGCAGAATGAGTCTCACTTCCCCTTTTTGGTCCTTCTGGATATTGTTAAAGCTAGTGCCAAGACGCCTTTGTGCATTCGAGCGTTCTTGTAAATCCCACTAACATTCAATTACTACCAGTTAAGGCTGGGATCATACTGAAAATATCTTGCATTAGTTGTAATGCAACCCACCTGGGAAGTCACCATTGCCATACCAGTCTCCTGACCATCTCTCTTATAAAAGCTCAGAGTGTTTGATTCCCCCTGTAATGTTTAATGCTGCTTCCAAATACAGGTTCTGGGTCAAAACAATAATTTCGCCTGAATCTTCTTCCTAGTTTGTTTTTTTAATTCACTGATCTCTTGTGACTCCTTCTTTTAAATCACGATAATTACATGTGGTAGACCAAATGCACAGGGTTGTCACAAGGTTGTACCAAGGCTCCCCTGGTTTTTGCACTGTTTGCAAAAATGCATGCCTCTCTAAGACAATGATTTCTAAGAGACACAACCTTTTGGCAAGTGTTTTAATACAGTGGCATACTCATCATCCACCTCAACTGCATCTTCCTCCTCACTTGTGACTTCTTGCACAGATAAGCTTTTTAAAATTGATCTTTCCTCTGGATCCAAGTTATTAGTTAGCAATGCCATCTTCTTTTTTTCAAAACAACATCACCATCAATGGCCTCAAGATAAGCTGCAAAGTTTCCTTCCACTGTGTCCAGTGGAGGGGTGGAATGCCTGGACAAGCCAGAAATGGTGCAGGTGTATACACACCCTATATAGTGATTGGCACAATATGTACAATTTTCTATTTCGTGCAAACGGGGTTGCTGCATGAATTGTCAAGATGCCAGAATGCTGCACAAATGAAGAAAGGTGCATGAAGGTGGAGTTGCACCCTCAAACTATGTCTTGCACTACATCCATTGTTCGGTGCGCCACTAATCCTTCCTTACATAGAAGTTCTTATTTTTATTGTTCACCATTCTCATCAAACATAATACCCCAGCTTATGTCTCTAGAGGGTCAGAGGACATCCAGTAGGGCAATGAGATGTGTTCACTCAGTTGAGCCCTCACAAGGGGCAGGACCCTGATAAATTGTAGAAATGTCTCCAAGGCACTGTATTTCTCAAGTGTATGTTTGCTGGAATCAGAATGGTGCCCACAAAGTGATGCCTCTGATATGTACCACATCAGGGCACACAGGCCATGTCCGTATGATGGCAGAATTGATGTCAGCATCAAAGAGGCGGGCTGGCTCAGTTCCATCTTAATTCAAGACACCTCCAATTGTCGGGTTCCCCGGGCTAGAAAGATGAGTAGAGTGTATGCTCTCCCATGGTGGTTGGCGTTCCAATGAAGAGGTGGTACAGGAAATCAGATGGCTGATTGTCAGATGCACAGTGGACACTGTGGACTTGATGGGGGGGATAAAGATGATGATGTGATGAGAGCCACTCTTATCACCAGTAAAGAGACTGGACACTCTCAGAGGTTTTAGTAGTTTTAATGAGTGAGAGAGCTACAAACACACCGCCAGCACCTCATTCAAGCTAAATCTTTCAGGGATCAGACCTCCGGCACTCAAATGCCTCCAACCTTTCAAAATGGAGAAGGCATAGCATAATTACAGCTCTGAACAAGAACAAAAACAAGACCCCGTAATCACAAATATTGATCCTTTGGACACCAAAGATCATAGGACAGACTTTTTTTTATAGCATTGCAAAGAGCTCTCCTCATGTTTAGCTTGAAGGGAGCCGTATGCTCCAGGTTTCTTCGACAAGGACACTCTTGTTGATGAAACACTCAACTGAGAGACAAACTCTTCAATTATAAGACATAGATGATTTGTAACACAAAGCAGTTTCTCACTCCTGACAGAAGACAAGAAGTAATGTTGAATGAATGAATGAGATAGAGCATGAGGAGACTGAGTGAGCACTGTAAGGTTTGGATTAATATTACTCTTAAATAAAGTGCAAAGGAGACAAATTTAGTCTTACATATATCAGCCATTTTGAAAAACTTGTCTTTAGGTGGTCAGGAAGTGCCCTAATGCTTAAAGGGTTTACTATGAAAACGCTAATGCTCATGTGTGCATTAACGGACACAGTCACATATTATTAATCAATTACAATTTTGTTCTTGCACCTGCTTGAAGACCACTAAAATGTTAGTATTGTTGCACATTTAAACACATTTTAAGTGAACTATAGTTCTGTTGTTGTATACTGCACATTTCTGCTTAACCATGACAGCATAGTGCAGCCTGGCTCTAAAGTTAGTGAAGTATACAAAAACCCTGCATCCCAGTCAATTTCTATTTTGTATACCATGCCATCTCCGTTTGGACCCAGCCATATGCAAATCACCCTTGACCCTGCTTCAATGGGAACTGTCCAGCCCAAACCGCCATGCCAGGTCCTGCCTGAAGTGCAGTTGCGGCTCCTGGAGGGAGTTCCGCCGGGCGGTGACGTGCAGCGGGGAGGGGCAGGGTGGGGGTAGTAAAAACCGGAATCCGGCCGAATCCAGGTAAGTTAGCAAATAAATAAATAAAACGAATTTCGTAGCGCGCGCTGCATCGCATTTGGCGATGCAGCGCGCGCTACGAAATTCGTTTTATTTATATATTTGCTAACTTACCTGGATTCGGCCGGATTCCGGTTTTTACTACCCCCCACCCTGCCCCTCCCCCGCCGCACGTCACCGCCCGGCGGAACTCCCTCCAGGAGCCGCGACTGCTGAAGGGGAACACAAGCAACCCAGGACCATTTCACCCTGGTTAGAGCTCATCAGCCAAGTATAGCTTGTTTGCATTGACACAATGTGCACCCAGGTGACATATTAAAGTATACAAAACGTGATGGATGGAATGATTGAATTAATCTCAGCCACTGGTATTTTCTTGGGCCCGCATCCCAGTCCATTATTATTTTGCGCACCATGCCACCTCAGTTTGGAGTCAGCCATATGCAAATCAGTCTTGACCTGTTCCAATGTTCTGATTCAGGGTGGACTTGGCAAGGTGATTCGGACTGGATTGTTCCCATTGGAGTAGGGCCTAGACTGATTTGTATATGACTGTGTTCAAACTGAGGTTGCAAGATGTGAAAAATAACAATGGATTGGGATGCTGTCCTAATTAATTACCAGTGGCTGGGATTAATTCAAGCATTCCATCCTTCATGTTTTGTGTGGCTCTGAAGTTGGCTCAAGGAATCAAAAATATAAGAAAGTAGTAGAATTAAGTCTTGTTAGTGTTAACTGTATCTCTCTTCCAAAGTCTTCTCACATTCCTTCTCACAAGAATATCCAGGCATCTGCTCATCAGTGCTTTTTCTGCAAGTTTGTGAAACACAAAGAAAAAGAATTCCCTTTTCAAAGAGATCAAATATAAACAAAATGGTTATGCAAGTAGATATTAAAACCCACCCAAGGTTTGGATCATGTGGTATAAGTACTTGTGGTATCACAGGCCAAAAACTACTAATATTGATACTAAAGAGAGAAATGACAAAACCTTTTAGATGAAATTACAAGTTGCTGCGATGTGTAACAATAATTACTCAATGATCAATAATGTACTCAAATTTCAATTATTTATTTATTTAAAACCCTTATAAAAACACAAACAAAAACCAGATTGTCTCAAAGTCCTACAAGTGCAATTTTATAGAGTGCAAATTCGTATAGTCACCAATATATTTCAAAACAGTGATTTTCTTAACAAATTGGTATCATTTTTTTATTTTTTTAATATTCACTTCATTATTTCGAACAACAAATAAAAAATATGGATTTATAAAATATCACATTAAAAACAGAAAAATTGTCAACGCTGCGTTTCGGCAAGAAAGTTTCCTTGCCTTCTTCAGGACAGAAATGATTTCATTTTATCTAAATGACAATAAGAAACATTTAATTGCAAAACCATGAATACATACAGACATTTTGTATTTGCAACACAATCCTTGAAGCAGCAACATAAACTATATTTTAACTACACATTTATTTTGGCTATTCAAACAATCCACCTACAATTGCAGATATACAGAATCCCTCCAAACCCATGTTCATAAAAATTGATTTTTATGGAGAATCTTTAGACAAAGTTCATAAGAAAAGATTTTTTTGTGCATATATCACATGATCCTTTTAATTATCAATCCACTTGTTTACCCATTAAAAACCTACAAATAGAGTAACTGAAATGAAAAATACCTTACCGAATAAAATTATTATATTGAGACCCAAAAGGAGTCGTCTCTTGCTTAAAATGGCAAACCTGGTGATAAAGGTGGCAGTATTGTAATCCTAGACACCACCGATTATGATAATAGAATGGGCACTCTTTTAAATAATCAGTTACATTACAAGAAATCCAGTAGAGAGGAATGGAAGACTCTTAGCAGACAGGCAGGCAATCTTTTGAAATTTGTTTACCCATTGAAAACCTACAAATAGAGTAACTGAAATGAAAAATACCTTACAGAATAAAATTATTATATTGAGACCCAAAAGAAGTCGTCTCTTGCTTAAAATGGCAAAAACCACAGATGGAAGAAAACTACGTTCTTCTCCTGTGGTCCACTGATCATGGAAATCTACCAAAAGATAGAGAGCTATTACATTGTTGCCCAGATACTGACATACTTTAGCAGGATCTAAAAGGTATTTTTAAATTACCCACCTATGTGGTCATATATCGAATTTACACGACACACACTTTAACATCGTTGATTGATTTCTCACGATATACAGTTAATCCGAATCCTTGGGGTAGAGTGTAGAGAATATCTGCAAGGCAGAGGCACAAATTTTAAATATTTTAAATATTGGCCCTAACCCAAAGGACATACTGTTCTCATTTCAAGTACGCTCCTCTCAAAAAACAAGGACTCACCTATTATGGAGTCACAAAGAACATATTTACTATGGTGTTGCTTGTCATGGAGTTCCCACAGTATTCCTTAAGATGGGTCCTCCTTGAAATTAATAAAGATAAGGTTTTAACCATACAAGAACCTCAAGTCATTCAATATACTTGATTTTCCGCTAAAGCGGCTTCTTAACTAGCAATCCAATCGGTATTGCCCAACTGCCACCTTGCTAATATGTATTGCTATATGGCTCGATTATAGTTGACCAGGTTGAACGATCGCTGGACTCTACACAGTCTAGAAATAGAGAATTGTCTGAAAATATGGTAATACGACTGCAGCAAAACAAATGCTATTTAAGATCCCATTTTGTCAAAGAATCAACTACAATCCGGTTGTTTTAATTAGTAAACTGAAAGATACAAAGGTGAATTGTCACTATTATATTACAAAAAACCCAATCGCCAATAAATTTGCGCATAGCACATTATAAGGGGTAAAACTTTATCATTTGCTGGAAACAAGACTCAAATTCCAAATGAACTATTTAGAATTAGCTATTTAGAAACCAACACTAACCATTCCTCTAAATGCTGTTAAACAGACTAGCAAAACACTATTAACTACATGCTATTGATTTGGACTCACCATATCACGGCTCCACCGGCCGTACGTCTCTATCCTCAAATCCCAGGTATTGCCAACAGAACTCCCCAGAACTACTTCCTTTTATACCAGGAAGCTGGCAGGTCAACTGAAAGTGGACCACTATACTGCATTGTGTGAACGGTGCTTTAGAGTTATTTGGCTGCCATTTTGGAGGTATTCCCGGACTGCGTCGGCCAACTTAGAGTGGTCTTTATTGTTGTTGCTGCCCGAAGTTAGTTTGTCACAAAACGATATTACTAAACTACTTACATATGAGAGATATTTGAAAACTTATATCGATATTATCGAACCTTTCTGTAAACGCAAATATTGCTATGACTTATTTATATAAATCGTACAGAAAATGGCAGCAATTTTGAAATTATTATTATCATAAAACATATGGATGGACACACTATGATCTTCAAATTTGATGGATATAATTGTCTACACACTGGTCTATATTAACTAATACATAGTGCTTAAAACTGTCACCCGGCTATAGTTTTACACAGAAACTAGAACGGGGTGCAGAGATCATTGTCGCTCATCTAGAGACATTTTTTGCATTGATATCAACACTCTAGGAAAAAGAGAGATAGCTACTTACATTCTTATATCCTTATACTAATTATATTCAGATTAAGCGGAAAGAGAGACTAAGCTGTTTACATTATTATATAAGCCTCTCCCATTCTTCTTTGCTATTCAATCCGTTCTTGTAGGTGTTAAATTTAGACATAAAGTATTGTTCTGTCCTTTTCCTTTTAATCATTAAATCACCTCCTCTTATGTTAATTTGTACTGATTCTACAATGCACCATTTTAATTCATCTATAGTGTGATTCTTCTCTATCCAATGATCCACAAGTGGAGCGTTTTTCTTTTTAGTGCGAATGACGGATTTATGCTCATTCAGTCTTATTCTTATTTCACGTGAAGTCTCACCTATATAGCCTCTATTGCAGGGACATACTATTAAGCAAATTACATTTTTAGTCTGGCAATTGACCAAACTTTTCAAATGGTGTGTAGTACCATTGTGTGTTATCACTGACCCTTTTATTATATTTACATAGTTGTTACAGGAACTACATGGGAAGTTGCCCTTAAGTACCGTACCATCTATTATACTAAGTTGTTTGTTCTCGGTGTTTGTTCTGCAGGTATGCACTTGGCAATTTCTGATGGTACGGTTTCTTCTGTATGAAAAGATCGGTTTATCTAAAGTGACTGTATTTTTACCATTTAAAAGATGCCAATTTCTATTAATAAGATTTTTTATTTTATTGCTTATATTACTGAAATTGGTGACAAATGTAATTTGTTGTTTCTTAGTTTCCGTATTTTTAATTTTAGGTTAAAAAAATGAGTCTCTATTATAGTATTTGGCTCTCTTATACGCTCTTTTAACCAATTTGTTAGGGTAATCCCTATCAGTAAATTTTCTAATCAACTTTTCTGAGTGGAGCTCATAATCTCTCAAGTTAGTACAATTGCGGCACACCCTTAAAAATTGGCCAAACGGGATGTTATCTTTTTGACTCAAAGGGTGATTGCTATCATAATGAAGCATTGTGTTCCGGTCGCTTGGTTTAGTATAAAGCTCTACTTTCAAGGTAACACTGTTGTTTTTGATTCTAATGTCCAAGAAGTCACAGCTGTTGTTATCTATGGATGAAGTAAACTTGAGATTTACATCACCCAAGTTGAGCCACTGAATGAATTCTTCCAAAGATTCTCACAGTCCCTGCCAGAGAAAAAATACGTCATCTATATAGCGGGACCAATTAGATACGTTCTCATAAAACGGGGCTAATTCATTGAAGATATGTTTATCTTCAAACGAAGAAACATATAGACATGCCAGACTGGGAGCACACGTGGCTCCCATACTGGTCCCTTTGATTTGTCTGAAAAATTCTGCATTAAAAAGAAATATGTTATTTTTTAAGATAATCTCTATACATTCCACAATGAATGTTGAGTGTGGAGATAAGTCTCCATTCTCATCTAAAAGAAGGTCCTTTACCATCTGGATAGTATCCTCCTGTGGTATATTTGTATAAAGGGCCTCTATGTCTAGTGTGACTAGCCACTGTTTATTGGCATCAAAGGGAATATTTTCCACTTTGTGGATCATAGCCGTGGTGTCTTTAATATAAGCCTTTTGTTTTGTAACTAACGGCTGTAAAAACATATCAACATATTTGCTCAAAGGTTCTGTTATGGAATCTATACTTGAGACTATCGGCCGCATAGGGGGATTTGAGATATCTTTATGGACTTTTGGTAGTCCATATAATGCAGGTATTGTGGGATTTTCGTTATGTAAGAAATCATACTCTTCTTGGCAAATTATGCCATCTTCCTTAGCAAATTTCAAAAGATTGCCTGCCTGTCTGCTAAGAGTCTTCCATTCCTCTCTACTGGATTTCTTGTAATGTAACTGATTATTTAAAAGAGTGCCCATTCTATTATCATAATCGGTGGTGTCTAGGATTACAATACTGCCACCTTTATCACCAGGTTTGCCATTTTAAGCAAGAGACGACTCCTTTTGGGTCTCAATATAATAATTTTATTCGGTAAGGTATTTTTCATTTCAGTTACTCTATTTGTAGGTTTTTAATGGGTAAACAAGTGGATTGATAATTAAAAGGATCATGTGATATATGCACAAAAAAATCTTTTCTTATGAACTTTGTCTAAAGATTCTCTGTAAAAATCAATTTTTATGAACATGGTTTAGGAGGGATTCTGTATATCTGCAATAGTAGGTGGATTGTTTGAATAGCCAAAATAAATGTGTAGTTAAACTATAGTTTATGTTGCTGCTTCAAGGATTGTGTTGCAAATACAAAATGTCTGTATGTACTCATGGTTTTGTAATTAAATGTTTCTTATTGTCATTTAGATCAAATGAAATAATTTCTGTCCTGAAGAAGGTGAAGAAACTTTTTTGCCAAAACGCCGCATCGACAATTTTTCTGTTTTTAATGTGATATTTTATAAATCTATATTTTTGGTTGTTCGAAATAATGAAGTGAATATTAAAAAAATAAAAATATGATACCAATTTGTTAAGAAAATCACTGTTTTGAAATATACTGGTGACTATACGAATTTGCACTTTATAAAATTGCACTTGTAGGACTTCGAGACAATCTGGTTTTTGTTTGTGTTTTCATAAGGGTTTTAAATAAATAAATAATTGAAACTTGAGTACATTATTGATCATTGAGTAATTATTGTTACACATCGCAGCAACTTGTAATTTCATCTAAAAGGTTTTGTCATTTCTCTCTTTAGTATCAATATTAGTCGTTTTTGGCCTGTGATACCACAAGTACTTATACCACATGATCCAAACCTTGGGTGGGTTTTAATATCTACTTGCATATCCATTTTGTTTATATTTGATCTCTTTGAAAAGGGAATTATTTTTCTTTGTGTTTCACGGACCCGTCCCTTTTCCTAGCATCAGGGTACCTCCCTTATATTGTTGGATTTTCTGCAAGTTTCACTTCTGCCACATTTTCCTGTTGGAAATGGCCCATTCTGCAGCGTTGTCCCCAAACATTTTGCCTTTCTCCTCCAATTTTTCTGACTGGCTTTAGGACTTGGGGCACTTTACCATTGCTAATCAGTGCTAAAGTGCATGTGCGCTCCCCTAAAACTTGTTATGATTGGCTTACACCTGTTTAGCATATTTAATTTATGTGTGAGTCTCTTGCAAAGTGGTATCCCATATACCCAGGGCCTGTTAATGAAATGCTGCTAGTGGGCCTGCAGCCATGCTTGGGTCTCCCACGGAAGTAGCCTTTCAAACCTGTCTCAGTCCTGCCACTGCAGGCCTGCATGCGCAGTTTAGTGCCACATTGACTTGGCATTTAAAACTATTTTTTAAACAACAAAGACCTGGCTTTTGAAGGGGCAGCATTAAATTTGTTACAAAGGAGAGGTGTTTTGGGGGTATCTACCTCCACCCAACAGCTGATTAATTCTTTCAGTCTAAGCCAATCCTAGGTACCCCAATCATTCAAGTTTGTTAAAACAAAGTTAATCAGAACACTCCACAAACATATACCCTTGACCAAGATAAGTGAGTATAAGACACATCAAAAAATGAGTGAAAAGGTGAGAAAGCACCTCACGTACTCTATACCAGAGGAGCTACTGGTAGGTTCTCACCAGCATGCCCACGTCTATCATTATCGGTTGCTTTCTCACTGAAAAAACAGAATTTGTGTCCAGTAAAGAGACAAGAAAAGGTGATGAATGTATCCAAAGCAAAAAACCCCGTGAACTATACAGGACAGTGTGTCCCAGAATTAAAATTGAGTTAAGACTCACATTTAGCTTTGCCCTCTTTATTCATACTCGTGAGCTTACTCAACATTAAAAGCACAGCATGTTGCAAACCTTTTCAAAGTAGGCCAACATGTTTCATTGCCTTTGCTTCGTCGTGGCAATTTCGTCAGGGCGCGAGGTTAATGGTCGCCTCACTGGACATCTGACTTTGTGTGTGGAGTGACTGACAAACAAATACACAAACACAATGAAAAATCATGATAAAAAAACAACCAGGTACAATGTCCTCCAATGCATATGCTATTGTATTAAATCACAGCCTGAATCATGATAAATCTAGAAATCTATATTTACCAGGTGGGAGCCAAGGGCGCACGTACCAGCTTCCACCGTGCCAAAAGGGTGTATATTCAACAATGAACTCTTTATTATAAAGCACTTCCGTTGCTTTTAGTATACCTGTGGAAATATATTTAATAAAAAACGTCGCCATTCAGAATCGCAGAAATCACTTTTTAAGAAAAGACTACGATGTACCTCTTCTCCGTATGTAGGCTAATACTGTAGCGCAAACCTATCCTCTACTGAGTATTTGGGACACACTTAATCTGTTCTGCTACTCATTTTCAGAACAAGCCGCTTGTACCTACAACCTATCGCCATATATACGCTTAAACTATCTGTGTCTCGATCGCGTCAAACTCAACAATAAAGGGTGATTTTGCTTTAACCCAAATCAAACGCGACACTCTCAACATGCACGGACAGTTTCAAAGCTCCCACATAGCCGTCATACATTGTAACATACTCGAGTTGAAAACATACTCAGTGTTTCAATCAAAAACAAGCGCGGACTGCTGCCCCACCTCACTGACAAAATCCCACATCCTTACTCTTACCGCGTCCATGCGTCTTACGAGCGTTGTCTCGTTCCGGCGTGTAAGTGAAAAAGACTCCGGGAAATTTAAAATCCCCTGCCAGGTGAAAGTCACGTCACGTAACCCACGTGACCATTCTGTTGAGCCTCACAGGGTACATTTTTCACTACGGGCGCCATCTTAAAATGTACAGTTATAATTACACCTGCTCTGAAAAATACTATCTTCGTTTCCACACGCAGCCATGTATAGCAGTAAATAAGTGAATAATTTTATTTTATTCGTTTTCAAAGCTCTATATTACATCAGTAATTGTGACAGATGTTAAAACAGAGTTCTACCAATCGTTGTGCTGATATTTTGTACATTATTCAAAAGCAAGCAGATTAGTAGCAATGCTTACTAACAACGGACTTATATCCATAAGTCCAATGGAAAACCATTCATTTAACAACCATCACTGAGACCTCAGATAGCAATAACAATTCATTAGTTTATAGAGACAGCAATAATTGACATCCTGCATCTCTATCTACTGACTTTATTCCATTCAATTGAGTCATTTAAACCCAGTTGGTCAACTCTCTCAGAAAAAATCCAACGTGCTTCTTTTACGGCTTGTGCCTTGTCCAGACAATCATTGACACCTGTTACTCTTTCCAACACAACCCACTTTAGTGCTCTATAGTTGTGTTTTTGTTCACAGAAGTGCTGCGCCAGCCGCGTAGTCAGTTTCCCTGCTTTAATGGTACTCAAATGTTCCTGAATGCGGACCTTAATTTTGCGGGAGGTTAAACCAATGTAATGAAGCCCGCACTGACATGTGAGTCTGTATATCACATTCACCGTATTGCAGTTGGTAAATTTGTTTAAATGCCAAATCTTTCCACTACTCAATTGCACACTACTGGTCTTCTCAGTCAATTCACATACAGAACAACTACCACAAGGGTATTGTCCAGACGGCATAGATGTGTTTTTAAATTTTTGCATAGGCCGTGTGTGCACCAATTTAGCTTTCAAATTGCATGCACGTTTAAATGCAAACCTGGGTTGTGGCATTTTAAACTCGGCTGTGGACAGCAATGGCCAATGTTTCCTCATCACCTGCTGAATTTTTGAAGCTAGGGGGTCAAAAGTCAGGACGACTGGCATGCAATCGTCAAATTGTTTCACATTCCTTTCCAAAAGGACGTCACGGGGTGTGTTACGGGCTCTTTTACGTGCTCTGTTGACTACCCTTTTGGGGTAGGCCCTCTGTATCAGTTTGTCTGCAAGGTCTTCAGATTGCTGCGTGAATGCATTTATGGTGGAACAATTTCTCCGATATCTTAAAAATTGACCTACAGGCAAGTTGTCCCTTAAAGCTCTCGGATGGAATGACTGAAAATGTAGTAACGAATTCCTGTCCGTAGACTTCTGATGTACCACCGTACTGAGGGGTCTATTACGATGGCGGGCGGACAAAGTCCGCCCACCACCGCAACGGCAAAAGGGACCGCCCGCCTTAGGTGTGGCGGTCCCGCCATTCAAATTAGGATGCGCCCGCCACACTGGCGGGCGCATCCCGCATTGTTTACATTGCGGCAGGTGGTGCTGTAAGCAGCACCCGCCGCAATGTAAAAAATGCATGTTGTGCATTTGCATGCACAACGTGACAGGCACCGCGCGGTGCCTGCCACCTTGTGCATGCAAATGCAGGAGGGTACCATAGGTACCCCCCATGTGCACCCCACACCCTGCCAACATCCTGGGGGCCCGCAACAGGCCCCCAACAGCGAAAACCGCATGCCTTTCCATGGCGGCAACGCCGCCATGGAAAGGCTGCTCTCCGCCTCCATGTTAATATGGGTGGCGGTGTCTTGCAGACACCGCCACCATATAAAGCCCCTTTTTTGCCCGGTCGACTCGTCGACGGGAGGAAAAGCGGCAGACGGTCTTCCCGTCCGCTGCGGACCCCCCAGCCATCCAAATGTGGCGGCGGGTCATTCAGGCGTGGATGGCGGCGGATCGCCCCCGCCGGGCCGGCGGTGGCTACCGCCGGCCCGGCAGGGGCGATCCGCCTGCCATCCTAATAGGCCCCAAAGTTTGTTATCCATCACTGAAATATCCAGGTCAAGATAGACTGCTCGTTCATTACTTTTTGTCCAATGTAAATTTAAGACAAACATCTAACCCATTCAGCCAGTCCAAAAACTCGAGAAGATGACTCTCAGCACCAGTCCATATGCACAGCACATCGTCAATATACCTCTTCCAGAGGCAAATATGCCTCTGGAAGGGGTTTGACGGATGGTATATATAGTGCTCGTCAAACTGGCCCATATAAATGCAGGCCAGGCTGGGCACAAAAGTTGCGCTCATCGATGTTCCGGACACTTGTAAATATAGCCTGTTCTTATAGCTAAAATAGTTGCGTGTCAAGGCCAATTCAATGCATTGTAGCACAAATGATTAGGGGGTGTCATAGAACCATTCCTGTTTACCAAGGGCACGTGCTGCTGCCACCAGCGTTGCCTCTTGGGGTATACTAGTATACAAAGACTCAATGTCAATTGTAACTAGAAACTGTTGTGTGGGATCGAATTCCAGATCGTTAAGAATGTTTAAAACATCAGTCGTGTCCTGTACATAGGAGGGTTGTTTTAAGACTGACTCCCTCAGAAAAAAGTCCGCAAACTGGGACAATGGTTCAAGGACAGACGAAATCCCCGAAACTATTGGGCGCCCAGGAGGCGGTCGTTGTGCCTTATGTATCTTCGGCAGTATATAAAATGCCGGAGTCCTGGGTTTGATGTTAATTAAAAAGTCTGCCTCCTTATTCGTGATCCATTTTTTGTCCTTGGCCTGTGTCACCATGGTCTTTATCAGGTCTTGCAGATCATTGACTGGATCTCTAGGGAGTGGTTGATAGTTCTCACATACTCCCAACAGTCTCATGACCTCTGCCTCATAATCAGTAGTATTCAAAACAACTATAGCCCCGCCTTTATCGGCAGACTTTATAGTTATCGAATCATTGTCTTGTAATCTTTTTATTGCCTGCCAGTCATCACAACTCATATTGTTGAATGTGCACTGTCTCTCAGATTGTTCTAATTTGGAGATCTCTTCAAGAACCTTTTGTTCAAACACTAATACCTCTGGTCTTACTGAGGAGCTAGGTGGACAGAATTGGGAAGGGCGGTGTAGATTAGTAGAAAACAGTGAGGGGGGTTCAGGCTCCTTTGCAAAAATAATTTTGAGCTTGATCTTTCTCATTGTCTTGTGAAACTCTGTTCTACACCTAAAAGAATCATGTCGGGGGGTTGGAACATAACCCAGCCCTTTGTTGAGGACCCTCAATTCACTCGATGTCAACTGGTAATCAGATAAATTTACCACTATGTTGTTTACAACGGGGTCCTGCCTCGACTGTGGGTTATTCGTGGTGAGTACGTTAGCCATGGCTGTCCTTGATTCTGCCGGGCATGGCCTCTGCCCCTCTGTCCACCCCCTCTATTGCCCCTCTGGTTCTGCCCTAAAAAAGAGCGTAAAAGAGCACCCAAGTCTTCGTTAGATTTGGCTTGTGGATTAAATCTAACCCTGCCCTGGTTAGATGACTGTGCGGCTTCTTCCTCCTCGCTAGAGGTGTTATCGAAGGTCCAATTTTGGGGAGTTCTTCTCATCTGTTGCCGGCCACCTCTTTGATAATTAGTTTGTGGTGCCAGCTCATTCCCATGCTGATAATACTTATCCTCTACGTAGGGAAAGGCCCATTCGTGAGAGTACCTTTCAAGATTTCTTTTTAGGCCATTTATTTTTTGATTTACCGTGTAGTTTTTGTAATCTGCCAAATCTCCTTGAATTTGCAACAATTGCTCCTTCGTATCAGTGATGGTGGTATCCTTTTTTTAAGGTTTCCTCCAATTCTAAAATCTCTGCCAACAATTCGTCACTCAATCTCTTGGCCGTATTTATAATCAAGATCAGCCAATCTCGAGTACATTTATTGGCTATATAACTCCAGTCCAACCTGAATTTTTTATCTAAAAAATTCTCGGTTCTATTCTCACTAAGAGGCTGGCTGGGGCGGCACCCGCACGGAGATATTCTGTCATCAATGCCCCATGGAGGTCCACCCTCACTTGTCACTTTCTGGTGTTACTCAGTTTCTCCCATTCCTCTCTTACTGAGGTTGTATTAGTCAGAGGGGAATCAGGAAACAGTGATGGACCTGATAGAATTGCAGCGATTTAGTCGTCAGAGAACGCTAAGCAATTCTTATCCATCCCCAACTATAAAATCTATCGTGAGGATAATCCACAGGTATACACAAGCATGAAAGGTAAGGTCAGTCAGACTGCAGAGGACTTCTATCTGGTTGGTGCAGTGTATTACAAAATGCTGTATTTAAAAAAAGCTCTCATGGCTGAGCCGCCGTTCACAACTTCTTCACAAAAAGGAGCTATAGAGGGAAAAACTAAAGCCAGATCACCCTCCACCTATCATTCATTTAAACAACAAAGACCTGGCTTTTGAAGGGGCAGCATTACATTTGTTACAAAGGAGAGGTGTTTAGGGGGTATCTACCTCCACCCAACAGCTGATTAATTCTTTCAGTCTAAGCCAATCCTAGGTACCCCAATCATTCAAGTTTGTTAAAACAAAGTTAATCAGAACACTTCACAAACATATACCCTTGACCAATATAAGTGAGTATAAGACACATATTATAACACACTGCATTGGAAGACGTTGTACCTGGTTGTTTTTTTATCATGATTTTTCATTGTGTTTGTGTATTTGTTTGTCAGTCACTCCACACACAAAGTCAGATGTCCAGTGAGGCGACCATTAACCTCGCGCCCTGACGAAATTGCCACGATGAAGCAAAGGCAATGAAACATGTTGGCCTACTTTGAAAAGGTTTGCAACATGCTGTGCTTTTAATGTTGAGTAAGCTCACGAGTATGAATAAAGAGGGCAAAGCTAAATGTGAGTCTTAACTCAATTTTAATTCTGGGACACACTTACCTGTATAGTTCACTGGGTTTTTTGCTTTGGATACATTCATCACCTTTTCTTGTCTCTTTACTGGACACAGCTTCTGTTTTTTCAGTGAGAAAGCAACCGATGATGATAGACGTGGGCATGCTGGTGAGAACCTACCAGTAGCTCCTCTGGTATAGCATACGTGAGGTGCTTTCTCACCTTTTCACTCATTTTTTGATGTCTTATACTCACTTATCTTGGTCAAGGGTATATGTTTGTGGAGTGTTCTGATTAACTTTGTTTTAACAAACTTGAATGATTGGGGTACCTAGGATTGGCTTAGACTGAAAGAATTAATCAGCTGTTGGGTGGAGGTAGATACCCCCTAAACACCTCTCCTTTGTAACAAATTTAATGCTGCCCCTTCAAAAGCCAGGTCTTTGTTGTTTAAATGATTGATGAGTGGAGGGTGATCTGGCTTTAGTTTTTCCCTCTATAGCTCCTTTTTTGTGAAGAGGATTTAAAACTATTTGCCAAGCCTTAAACTCCTCTTTTACTAGATATAGGTCACCCCTAAGGTAGGCTCTATGAGCAGGGTGCTGTGTAGGTAAAAGGTAGGACATGTGCCTTTATTGTGTGGCATGTCCTGGTAGTGACAAACACCCTATTTTGTTGCTCAGCACTGTGAGGCCTGCTCCTCTCATAGGCTACCATTGGCAATTCCCTTATATTATATATATAATTATATATATAATATAGGTAGTTCCTGATCTGAAAGGAGTAGCAGTGCCATGTTTGGTATGTTTAGAATGGTGGCGAGAAATCCTGCTTACAGGTGTAGTTGGATTTTTTATTACTATTTTAGAAAGGCCCTTTATAGAAAGTGGGCATTTATCTGTGTTTATAACTCTAGTGCTTTGCAGCCTGACTACCATCCACTTCTAGGGCGGCGTGACAGCTACACTTTGTGCATACTTTCCAGACAGCCACCGCGCAGGAAGGGCTGGGTGTGACATGATAACAAGTACTATGTCAGCGATTGCATGATCTGCACAGTATTCATGATTCATGTCATTTTGGTCTTGTGATAGGTATAGGTTCCCCCTAAGGTAGGCGTTAGGTAGCCCTAAACCCTAGGTTGCCTAACAGGATTCATGCACTTTCTCAGCCTTATAGGTTATTGCCTCTAGAACCGTTGATTACCTGTGGAGTATTTCTGGAATATGTTGTTGTGGTTATGCACTTATGAGGGTAATTCTAGATTAATCTGTTATATTCCTAACCCACCTGCTGCATTCTCATGACCTGATAGTATGCTGTATACCATTTTGACATTTGCATTGTCAGGATAACAAGTACTATGTCAGCGATTGCATGATCTTTCTTAATATTCATGATTCATGTTGTTTTGGTCTTCTGATATGTACAATATATTATATGTTTTCATATAATACTGTGTGAACTCTCTTTTGCGGTTTATCGATTGGTCTACTGGTGTGAGTGTGCTGCGCAAACACTTTACACATTACCTCTGGGGATAGCCCTGACTGCTCTTTGCCAAGCTACTGAGGGTGAGCACAGGTTATCTTTGGTGTGTAACTGACTTTCCCTGACTAGAATGGTGGGTTCTAGCTGGCTTAGGTTCATACTCTAGCCAACCGGAAACCCCATTTTGAACAGTTCCCATCTGCGTTCACTTGTATTGAGAAAAATTGTGTAAATGTAACTAAACAGTGTATGAATTTTAGCATTGCATGCTCCAACTGATCAGGGGCGAAGCTCTGGTCTGTTAAAACAGGAATTACCTTGCTTTGTTTTGCTTGCTGGCTATTATGCCTCAAATTTATGTTAGACTTCTATGCGCTAACCTGTGTGTTGCGTTTTCTTATACAATAGTATAGTTTTTCATTGAAAGATTGAAAGATACCAAATGTGAATTTAAGCTTATTTACGTCATTACTTCATTGTGGAGCAGAGAAGAGATGCTTCTAGCAGAAATGTTATGAGTCTATGAAGTTTTCAACTTGGGATAGTTCACCAGAAAGGTGTTGAAATCTATGATCTTATAACCTGAACCGGGTGTAATATACATACCATCTTCATATCTATTTGTAGGTAACCAAAAATGTTAACTGGATTTCTACATGTCGAATAACATCATCATCATCATAATCTTTATTCTGCAGTTACTACCATAAAAGTACACACGTAAATACAGTTCACATAAAAACATTAAAATAATAAAATCAATAAGAGTCCTTAAAACCTTATTGAAATCATTGGATCATTACTTGTGTAACAACTCATAAAATCATCGTCAATCATAGTGTTTCTCAGTATGTCCAGAGCCATTTGTCTTGTGGTTTGTTGCCTGCCTTGTTATGTTGGCCTAGGACTAGCTGCCATGCTGCTTTTCTTTGCGCACGTTACACTGAGCCAGGGCTCCCTCGCCCTTTGCTCTTGCCAAGTTCTTTTGCGCTGTCTGCACTTTCTGTCTTTCACCTTTTCTCTTGTTCGATTTGGGCTCAGACTGCACAACATGTACAAGGTCGCATAACAATGTATTTCGGTTCTTCCTGATATGGCCAGTCTCGCGCACCCAGACATAACATTAGGCGCAAATGACATGAAACTTTGTGTGCCTTTAATACTGGGGTTTTTACTGGCGCTTAACACACTTGGAGGAATCCTTTCCAGGGAGAAGAGCTGTGATTGTCTGCTGATGTAGTTCTGCATCTAGAGACCGAGGTATGAGGGTTCGCTAGTCAAAGCCCAGAGGTCTTCTATTTTTATAATAAACAATCTTACTGCAAGGGGAGGGTGGTAATGTTATTTATACATTTATCCACTGAGTTATGAGATGCTTTCCCCGTTTGTATTCTATGGAATTGTAACCATGCTGCTTATATTATTCATATGCATTATGCTATTAGTACTGACACGTGTACTGTACATTAGAGCACGTAAGTTGGAATAAACATTTTAACCTATCCAGTGTCTCTTCCTACGCACCTTGTGGACAAGTACGAGTGAGTGACGAAAGAGTGTTCTTGCTTCTGCGAGTCCTGAGATATAGATACCGTGTTCTGGGTTGTCCAATCATTGGTACTTGGGTGCTAATGGGATGCTAAGCTAGTTGGGTTGGGGTTTTTGGGTGCTACGGTATATGGTAGGCAAACCACTGTATTCCGGGGTCCCATTATCCTGTGCATAGCTCTGTGTATGTGCAGAAACCTTATGACATGGCGCGACCACCGTGGGGCTGCTTATCTGCGAGACGCTTGAGTAGTACTTGTGCTTGTCCACAAAACCCTCACGTACGCTTCCGGAGGCGTAAGTGACGGTGATACCTCCTATATTGAACGTTTTATAGGTTCTTTCAAGCTTGAAGTTATTAAAAAAGGTTACATAAAAAACCCATTTTGTGCTCCCTGTTAGGTTGTCGAATACAATTGTTTAGTTATGGCTGGTGTGGCGATAGCTGCACGTAGCCGAGGACCACTCCGAGAACACCTAGGTGTATACGGAGTGCCCGATACTGGGGTCGAGTTGGTCTTTGTGGTTCAAGCCGATCCGGCTTATCACTTTGAAGTGTTTTACACTTGGATCACTTTTGAGGCGGTGGATGCAGGTGATAATCTGTTTCATGAATATAAACTCACCGCTATTCCTGCTGCCTATCGACCCTATACTAATCTTGAAGTGCCTCTCACGGCTTGGCAGCACCGTGTTTGGTTTAATGGCGCCCTCCCACAACCAAATACCGCAGTTCGTTTAGGCCCCTTATCCATTGAGGGGGCCACTTGGCCTGTATTGGCCGGGTATACCCCGCATCCAAATTATCTGGCATTACCGATTGCGGATCTGCGCACTATGCATACAGAACTGGTGCGAGTGCATCGAGCCTTAGTGACATACGTTACAGGTAGTCTCCATGGAGCTGCTCCTGTAGTCGCTGGCCAACCAGCTATTGCAGCTGGAGTGACCATAAGTCCTGTCATGGTAAATTCTGTGATGGGCAAACGTCCACAAAATAAGGACGATTATCCTTACTGGCTTGCAGAAAAGTTCGATCAGATAGAAGCGGTGTTTCCACATACATCCCCGGTGGATAAACACCGCATCCTTACGATAAGTTTGCCAAAAGACTTAATCCCCGATTTGACATCATGTGAAAACTGGGGTAAGGTATTCGCAGCAGTTTATTCAAAATGTTTTGGTACTCCTTCCATGACGGTTCTACCCTCTGTAATTAAAAAAGTACAGGATGAGCATGGCCCTGAAGCGGCTGTGGAATTAGGGATGAGACTAGTGGGAGTGTTTGATGTAGTAGCTGAACTGATCCTTGGAAATGTCAAGGGCGATGCAATGAACTTTCAAGTAGCGAATGCTTTGGCTTTGGTCCCAGAGTTGGACAGGCCTCGCGAATTACCGAAAATTATAGCTCGGGCTTATAAAACAATTGGAAGAAATAGCCTAGGCAACAAGCCTTTTGTAAAAATGCAAACTCAATCGCAACCACAAATTACACAAACAAAAAGTACATCTGAGAAAGATGATAGACCAGTCTTCACTAAAAAGAGTTGGAGACAGAAAAAACAGGGTAAGCAACAAAAGAAGCCGGGGTCGAGAGGCGCTTCCCCAGTTTCGGTTTCTTCTGAACGTACTTATGATTTACGTGATAGGTCGAGAATTAAATCACCAGAAAGGTTTCAGAGCTCTGATACGCGTTCTCCTCGTTCTTCACAGGCCCAGACGTCGTCACAGGCTGGTGGAGGAGGACGGCAAGATAGAGGAAGGGGCCGAGAGGCTCCCCAGGAGCGAGACCAACCTCGACAACAAGTCAGAGGGAAAGCAGAAGACTTTCACCTTTCTCGACCGCAATTTCAGAAGAAAAAAGTTGCCGCTGTAACAGCGAAATATGCCACAGACCGTGAGAACGAGACTCCAGAATTGGACGTGGGCAGTGACCCTCCTAGACAGCGCCGCGGAAGTTACCATAGTGCGGGAGGCGCTACGTCCTCATATGGAGGCGACAGCAACTGAAACATTCGTTACTGTAGAGACAGCTGACACGAGAGTGGCACCCCCTGACAGACTTTACAACATAGTCATACAAATTGAAGGTGACATACCGCGTGAAATAAAAGGGATTTTTTGGGAAAATCTAACCTCTTCATATGACATTTTGTTAGCAGAGGTGGATTGGCCACCCCCATTCGTTTTAGCTGCACATAAAGGAGAGGAGGTAATCCTTCCAAGCTTTTCAAGGCATGTCCCAAAAGACAAAGCTGAAGCACTTGCAGCTGAGTGGGCTGTGTACCTGGCACCGGCATTATACCGCAACCATGTGGGATGGGATGAAGAATCACCTCCCCATGCAATACCTTTGCGGTCACTACCGCAGCCACAACCCCAATATCCCATCAAACGGCAGGCAAAAGGCCCCGTCTCCGAAATTCTGACACAGTTGGAATATCAGGGAGTAATCGAACCATGCGTATCACCTATGAACAATCCCCTTTCGTGGTTTCTAAACCCGATGGATCGTACCGCTTAGTTTTGGATTACCGGCATTTAAATTCCCATTGTCGGAACTTTGCGGTACAGAATACACACAGTTCTGCGCTTGTAGACAGTCTTGTTCGTAAAAAATACAAAACGACACTTGACCTTTCAAACGGTTTCTACACGCACAACCTAGCCCCGGAGAGTGGTCAATGGACCGCATTCACTTCCGGTGGTAAATTATTCCAGTTCCGGCGTTTACCCATGGGCTACAAAAATAGTCCGGGTATATTCGCCGCCCGTGTTGTTTCTTTGTTAAATGACATTGATCAAGACGCATGTTCGTACGTAGATGACATCTATCTGACAGACGACGAGTTATATCAGCATCTGTCCCGTGTGGACCGCATTATTCTTGAATTTGCGGAGCAGGGTTACAAATTTAACTTTGCTAAGTCACACATTGCTGAATTTACCGTTCTGTTCTTGGGCTATGAGCTCAACAACGAAGGGAAGGGCTTAGCCCCCATTTCTTGGAAAAATGTGCACATTTGTGCCCCCCAAATACTCTGAAGAAACTTCAGTCTTTGCTGGGTTTCCTGAATTTCGGGCGTACTTACATTCCCGAATATGCCCAGCGTATCAAGCCTTTGTATGCTTTGATACAACCTACTTATTCAAGGTCTTGCTGGCTGCCTGAGCATACCTTAATTCTGCAGTCTTTGCAGACAGACCTTTTGGAGTCTAAATATCTTTTGACTCGTGATAACCACACAAACCTGGTGATTAGAATAATTCCGGGGGCGGTGGGATTCCCATACTTAACCTTTAATGAAGGTGATACAGTACCCATCGCATACAAGTCGCATCTGTACACTTCCGCTGAATTGCGCTTTACATCTGTCGAAAAAGTTCTAACTGCAGTGCAAATGGCGATTCTAAAAGAACGCACACTGGCACAGGGAAAGCGGATTCTAGTGGTGACACCCTGTCCTGCCCTAGAGGCAGTAACAAAGGCAAGTGTACCGAACTCAAAAGCAATGCATCCCCGTTGGATACAATGGGCTACATCCTTGACATCTTCGGACGTCACTTTTGTTTTTGATTCTTCTCTTCAGACTCAGGAGTTTTTGCAGTATGAATTCGTTCATCCTCCTCCTTTGTTTTTACTACCGCTTGAGGATTACAAATGTGTGATCTACACAGATGGTTCGGCGCAACCGGCCACTGGGTCCAAGCACGCTTATTCAGCTGCATGTGCTATTGTTGCGGGTTCCTTTGTAAATGGAACGTTCAAATCCTCTGTAGTGCACACTCGCACACTTGGAGATAGTACCGCACAATTGGCCGAGCTGCATGCATTGCTACTTGCGCTTGAGTTCGCTTCTCAGGATGAGACCACTCTTATTGTATGTGATTCCTTCTACTGTGTACAGTCTTACAATGACAATCTGTTTTTCTGGTCGAAAAATGACTACAAGGACGCAAAAGGGAGCACAATTAAGCATAAAATGCTTTGGGTTCGAGTGGCAGAATTGCAACAACGTCTGCCCCTCACACAGGTGGTTCACACCTTAGGCCATCAGCGGGTGGGCGCACACGCTATTGGTAACGATCTGGCAGATGAAGCTGCCCGTTCGGCAGTAGTCACGTGTTCAGTAGCAGCGGTTACCAGGTCCATGTCTAAAATTGACTCTGTTATTCTAGCAGCTATTGCTGCAACCAAGGAAGGTGATAATTACCCTACAGGTTTCCCTTCCAAGTATTCTTACAAGTTAAGTCCCGAACAGGTTCCTTATGTAACAATACCTGACGTTGGAGATCGGCTGATCCCCAACGCGGACCGCAGGAGTGCCTTGATATCAGCTGCACACGAAGGCATGGCTTCTGCTCATGCAGGTGTGTCAGCTACAGTTTCCATCTTGCAGCAGCGTTATTGGTGGCGTGGATTGTATAAAGACACCCGTGCTTTCGTGCTTTCCTGCGACGTTTGTCAACAGATTAAGCCTTCCACGGTAACACGCCCTCCACAAACCCCGCTCTGCATTGCTAACAGACCCTTTGGGTGTGTTTACTTGGATCACTGCGGTCCATTCTCATCAGACACTGCCTATAAATACATCTTAGTAGCAGTGGACTCGTGCACACGGTTCCTCTGGGTCTGGCCACAACGTAGTGCTGACGCTCGAAATGTAATCAGGGATTTGCGTGTCTTTGTGGGAATTTTCGCATGCGGCACCTTCCATTCGGACCAAGGTCCAGCGTTTGCCTCTAGGGCTTACAAGGATGCTATGGCTTCGCTTGGGGTGCGGGTGAAATTTTCGTCTCCGTATAGGCCTGAGGGCAACTCTATCGTTGAACGAATGAACCGTGACTTAAAGCAATCCTTAACAGCTAGAGTTATAGGTACTGGCAGGAACTGGCTGGCCCACTTGTATACCGTTCAACGTGCACTTAATAATCTCCCTAGAAGACCTCTGGGTGGGCGGACCCCATACGAAATGCTCTTTGGCATAAGAATGTTTGTGCCTGACCTTGAGGGTCCAGACATCGCGGCGCAATCCGCCAAGTTTGATGTAGATAATCATTCTGCTATGTTACAGGACTTACAAGAAGCCCGAGACAAACTTGCAACTACACATTTGCCTTCAGCCACAGATCCTGCGTTGCAGATTCCGGTAGCTGGCTGGCTTCCAAAGGTTGGAGAACTGGTTCGAGAGAAGGTTGAAAACAAAAAAGAATTCGGCCCCTCTTTTCGTGCACCGGTTCCAGTTCTGGGCTTGAAGGGAACACGTACAGTCATTTTACCACCGCTTCCTGGTCGCAAGGAGAACAGATACATCTCAGTGGAAAATGTCAAGCTACAGCGCCTGGCCGATCCTGAATAGTGTCACACCAGCGGTCTCTTGTCCTGCCATTTATCGGACATATGTTCGTGGCCCATCTACACGAACGGTCGCTGATACTGTAATTGAGATGGTTGACTTGCCTGAAACTACAATTGATCCCCAACTCTCCACCAATATCGACGAGGACGAGTATACTTATCCTGCATCTGAATCGGTGGCACATCAACCAATAACGCCACTTGGCCCGACTCGTTATTCCTTTGATTCGGATTCCACCTCTTCAAAAGTCCCATCCAAGTTCAGTATTTTTGTATCCTGGTTTAGAGACAATTTTTTGATTCCACCCTGGACATACATCTGGTTGGTACTTTTCTTGATTTTTTTGTTCATGTCCATTGGCTTTGTCACAGTGTTTTTTCTACTAATCAATGGTCACTATTTACCTGAACGCTCTGCTGTAGACTATGTTTCTGGAACTTTGGCTCCTCATTCCTCGTCTCACATCATGAAGCGTGACCACACATTTGTGAACATTTCAGCTTTTCCAGTTGCTGATGGCATCGTATGGGATGCAGTGAACTATCAAATCCATGGTCCGACGGAAATTATTAATGTACCTAATGTCCTTCGTGTTTCAATGGGTGATGTAGTACAAAATAATATTCATTCTGATGATTGGGATGTGCATGCCGTTGAAGCATTGTTTGCCGATTTAAAATATTATGCATCTTTTAATGCTGAAGATTTATATATGAATTCTGCGAATTATGCCGATTTGTATTGTTACCAACATTGGGGTAATCATTTTCTCCATAAGCCAAGTGCCCTGCGTAGTTCTGTTAACTACACCCAATGGGAACATTGTCCAAACCCCTTGCCAGGTAGCTCACAAACTCTTCGAAATAAGTTTACCTATTTTACTGATTTTAATCGGTCAAACCCTGCATCCTATTATTTTAGACTTAATACCACATCAACTCAGAAAATTATGTTAACACACACCAAATTGCTTTATTCGGGTTCCTTTTTAAGTGCCCTAGCAGTGGGTGGTTATGAGTACTGGGAGGATACAATAGATTTGAAATCTATTTGGGGCTCCAAGCCATGGCAGGTACAGGGAACCGAGGCGTTGCATCGTGCTTGCCTCATCCCTACCCAAATTATGTTCCTAAATGCTTCCATCTATCAAACTACGTGTTGGGGCTTAGCTACCACTAAACAATTGAACTCGCCCTCAATTCCATCCCTGTCGAGTTTTCCCAATGATAGCTCACGTTTTAACCTGTCCCTGACGACCCTACAGGCTCTATTACAGAATAATTCATTTAATGTTTCCGAACTGGATCCGTCACCCTGGTTGGTATGGCCTATATCATCTAATGCATGTCAAATGCGTTTTCACGACTCAGGTACTAGATACACACAGGATAGGCCTGATCCGAGATTTACTGCTTCTCGTACTGTCACTACATATTCTGTTGGTAAATTATGCAAACAATGGCTGCAACATTCGTCCCTTGATTCTGTTAAACAACATTTGTCCCTCCTTTCAGGCAATATTGATCTGTCCGACTTTGTTTTGGGACCTCGTGGTCCCCGACCTAAAAGATTCATTTATGAGACATATAATGAACTCTGGAAGCTATCACAAATGGAAGCTGCTTCCCGTCTTCGGGAAATAGATCAAGCAAATTTGGAAAAGGTGCTTGCTGTTGTTGACAATAGTATTAATACCCTGTCTTCTCGCATTTATACTTTAGAGAATATTGTGTCCTCTGTTGTTGATATTGTACAAGATGATGTTTCTGTGTTATATCATGGTCAGAATCAATTGCGTTCAGTTATGCAGTTTGCATGGACTTTGCAAACGCTCAAGTTAGGTAAAGTTCCTTGGCATTTTTTGAACACCTCTGCCTTGTTTCTACCTTTTAACTTAACTGACAAACAGCAATTTATGTCCATGAAAGATGCAACTTACACTCTATTACATATCGAAAAGATGGATCCTTTGCCGTTCTCTGTTGCAGAACTCGATTCTGCTGTGTGGCTAGTTCATGGGGTTATCGCTTTACCTTTTTCCTTGTTTGAATTTGACTCGTGCATGAAACATTATCCTGTGGGCCGTTACCGGCCCTTGGGCAGTGCTTTCCTGCATGAACTCTGGTCCTTGCCTTTCATGTATAAATGCCTTCGGGACGGCAAGGAAGTCTTTCTCACGGGGGAGTACTGCGACTCGACTATGGGTCATTCGCTTATTTGTAAACACATTAAATTGCATGGCTCATGTAGCGTTTCCGCTCCTAATCTTGCTTGTGTGCTGAAAGGTATTCCTGCTCCTGTTATTTCTCCTACTTTCACTCTCCTTTCCAATGGTAGTTATTTACTTTTAAATAACGAAAACTGTTGTGGCCTGCAGGCTGGCATTCCTTACATTGTAACAGTTTCGCACAGGGTTGTCTGCTGCAAAAATGTGCTTTTTCCTCCCCCTCATGGCAAGGTTGATATCTCTATTTGGCCTTCCATCCCTACCATGGAGGCAGATTTCAATAGACTGAGCAGAATAAAGGCACTATTATTGAACGAGGAAGTTATGCTCACGTCCGCCCGGGAGACATTCATTCTCCAGGTGGCGAGTACCCACAGTGAAATACAGGCCCTTTTGAACACTAATCTCCCCCAACATTTTGGGGAGTTAATTCATCGTATTTTTAACGCATCTAACACAGAAGGTCTGGTACACTTTTTTAAAGTCGTGGGGTCTGGTTTGGTGTCCTCCTTCCAAACTATTTTTGGTGTCATCCCGGCGTTTATTCATTCTATTTTTTCCAGCGTCTTTGGCGGTTTCCCGTTGATCATCGCCTTGGCGGCTGGTGTCCTGTTATTAATTTGTTTTATGCGCAATGGCTGCTCCCCGATGGGACCTGCTCGATCCAGAACGCCTCCAGCTGCTTCGTGAGCGCCTTTTGGCTGGTTTTGGTGTCTTGCCATTGGCGACACTGAGTGTGTCATATACTCTTTCCTTTCGCTTTGCGTATTTCACTTGCGTGCAACCTGTAATGACTTGCATCCGCTGTCCTTTCACCTGGACCTTGGATTATTGCCTCTCCAATTCGTCATTGTCTGTTCCGGATTTTGTTCAGTTGATGGGTCCCTTAGAGGCCCATGAGCAGGACTGTTCCGTTGCCGGCTGTATGGCGCGTGCGGCTGCACTGGGGATTTTGGCGCAATGGGATATCTGGGCGGCTGCCCAGGATCTCCTACAACAAAGCTGTTTCGTTTATCACGCAAGTTGTCCCGCATTGCTTTTGGATGCTCCCTCTGCTGAGGAGCATTCCTGCTCTTTTGATCTCATGGATTGGATGGCATCTATGTTTTTTGACGATTCCAATGATGCCCTTTTGGAGGGTATGGCTTTTTTCTGCACTTACACTTTCATGGATTGACTTGTTTTTCGCCGTTTGGGCGCTCCCTGTGCTCTACTGGAAATTTTTTTGTTTGCCCTCTGTCTTGGACGCCGGACTGACCAGGGGAGGGTGTCTTGTGGTTTGTTGCCTGCCTTGTTATGTTGGCCTAGGACTAGCTGCCATGCTGCTTTTCTTTGCGCACGTTACACTGAGCCAGGGCTCCCTCGCCCTTTGCTCTTGCCAAGTTCTTTTGCGCTGTCTGCACTTTCTGTCTTTCACCTTTTCTCTTGTTCGATTTGGGCTCAGACTGCACAACATGTACAAGGTCGCATAACAATGTATTTCGGTTCTTCCTGATATGGCCAGTCTCGCGCACCCAGACATAACATTAGGCGCAAATGACATGAAACTTTGTGTGCCTTTAATACTGGGGTTTTTACTGGCGCTTAACACACTTGGAGGAATCCTTTCCAGGGAGAAGAGCTGTGATTGTCTGCTGATGTAGTTCTGCATCTAGAGACCGAGGTATGAGGGTTCGCTAGTCAAAGCCCAGAGGTCTTCTATTTTTATAATAAACAATCTTACTGCAAGGGGAGGGTGGTAATGTTATTTATACATTTATCCACTGAGTTATGAGATGCTTTCCCCGTTTGTATTCTATGGAATTGTAACCATGCTGCTTATATTATTCATATGCATTATGCTATTAGTACTGACACGTGTACTGTACATTAGAGCACGTAAGTTGGAATAAACATTTTAACCTATCCAGTGTCTCTTCCTACGCACCTTGTGGACAAGTACGAGTGAGTGACGAAAGAGTGTTCTTGCTTCTGCGAGTCCTGAGATATAGATACCGTGTTCTGGGTTGTCCAATCATTGGTACTTGGGTGCTAATGGGATGCTAAGCTAGTTGGGTTGGGGTTTTTGGGTGCTACGGTATATGGTAGGCAAACCACTGTATTCCGGGGTCCCATTATCCTGTGCATAGCTCTGTGTATGTGCAGAAACCTTATGACACATTGACTTATAATCTTGAGTTCCAGTAGCACCACGTTAGGAAAGGTCAATAAATTTGGGGGTCGAACTAAACACCTGCGTAAATCACATTGCTAACAGTATTACACAGTACAGTAGGGATCGAAGTACCCAACACTACTCTGTCTGATTCTCCATATCTCCATTAGAAAATGGGACAAAGCAAACACAGTCGAGGGTGTTGTGTCAGATCTGAAAACTCTGGAGACAATCCCATAATTCCTGATCCCCATACTCCGACAAAGTGGAAGTATCCACTTCTTTCTATTATTTGAATATTGCCAGAAAAATAATATGTGATTAATGCATTGTTTCACCTGAGGACAAAGAGGGCAGGTCAGATTTAGTTCACTGCCATAAAGCCTCCAGTTGACAGTTGAGCGATGGTAAAGTCCCAAGACGAAATTTGAAATGCAAGGTTTTTGCCAGTGGGGGTTCAATGGAATCCATTTACTCTTCAATACGGAAGTTATCATTGAATTCTAGAAAGGCTAGTGTCAAAGTACCCAGACTCCTAGTCATGCTCGATTCCCCGTCTACATATCTCCAGTACATTCCCTTGAGTGCAGCCTTTGTTATACTGGTACAAGCTCCCGGGTTAGTCCACAGATGCTCGTGCCCCATTTGAACCAGGAGGATCTTAATATGTCCTAGCCAGTGGATCCTGGAGACCCCGGGCTGCTGGAGGAACCCTCCAAGCCCTCCCGATACATAGCTAGGTTCACTGAGGTCCATAGCCGTACCCAGTATATCAAAGGTCTAAGGGCTGCTTTATGGGCAATGGCCCTTTGGCCTAAATCCAGCCGCAATGGCTGGAGCGGGGTGCTGGTGGGGAGATTCACCAAGTATTGTTTACATTTATTCTCACCCACCTCTAGTGCTGTCACCTTCTCATGTCCCCACAGTTCTCCCCCATGCAGAGACCCACCCAAAGATGTCAAGTTAAACATTTGGAATAACATAAGGTACTATGCAGAAATTATAAAAATTACAGTGGGTAATTTTATACACAGAAACCCCTAAGGAGAAACCTGTAAGGGCACAGCTGATTTAATTGGTATGTTACAGTTCATATTCCCTTAACCTTTTAACCCATGCCTGGGAGAAGGTGTATCAAGCTTTTTATTCCTGAAAAAAGCTACTAGCTAACACCTCGCTGTGGATACTGGATGGTATGGTTAACGATGGTCCAAGTGACCTAAAGGATTTAACATGTAGAGACAGAGAAATATTGCTGCTAGTCGAGCTGCTGTGCTCTAAGAACTAAGGCCCTCATGTATGGGATTTTGGTGTAGGGCAGCGCAGCAAGTCATCTTACTGCGCTGCCCTACACCGAATTGAAAGGGCAGGAATGCACTATATTTATGCAATACAGTGCATTCCTGTCCTTTCTCCCTGCGCTGGCACAGTTTTGGCAGCCTAGCGCCAATGGAGGGACACTTGCACCATTGTGCAATGGTGCCTCCGTTACATGCAGGGGCACCTTCCTTCACAGAAAGAATCCTAAGAGGCGTTTTCCTCTTGCTATGTGTGCTGCCAAAAAACTAGGAGAAATACAGATATTTCTCCTCGTTACGCCTCACCTCGGGTTGTGTAAGGATTTGGACGCTTCCCCAGGTTTACATGATTTTGTAAATCTGTGGTAGCGTCAAAAGCCATGGGTGTTGCATGGAAACACCCACCTGTTTTGAGTTTCTGCAAATAAATTGAATATTGTACACCCGAATGAAAAGTGTGGATAGTGCTCATTAGTAAGCTGCTACTGCTGGTTTTGCAGTAACCCTCACAATAATGAAAAAGTGAGAGCCCTCTCCTGTTCACTGCAGCAGGATTGATATCTTTGTTATTGCATATAGCAAGTAACCAAGGCATAGGGCTTAGAAGGAGAACAAGGAATATGTCACAACAGCATGGCTGCTTCTCATGGAGATAACTACAATGCACTTGTAGGACCATAGCTACAGTAGTGATGAGATGTGAGAGTTCTCATCTTTTGCTCTCGCAGTGCCGACTACCTGCTTTATAAAAGCAAGTTGAAGCAGTTCCCCACTTTCAGCTGATAACACCTGAAGAGTCTGTGAGACCAACCAAGTGCAGAGACACCAAAAGGTTATCGTTCTAGTTCTAAATACTGAAAATAGCCTTTTTTGATCAAAGAAGTACCACCAGCATTTGGCTCCTAGCGACCAAACTGGAAAACCTATTGCGAAGATTCTAGCACTAAGGATTCTTGAATAAGGATTGTCACATCTTGAAGCACCTATTCTCCCCCATTCTATGGACCCTCTGTATCTTTCTCCATAACCCCAATTGCAACAGTGAAGGTGCATAGTCTTGGTTTGGCTTCCCTTACACACTTTTTTTGTTCAAGAAACTTCAGGGGAGATTTACTACTTTTTCACAGCGCAGTGCAGCAGCCGTAAATGCAGCGCTGCATGAAAAAGAAAGAGGAGGAGAGTGTCAAATTTACTAAAATAAGGTACTCTCCTCCCCTCTCCCTAGCGCTGGTGCTAAAATCAGCTGCCATGCACCACGGAGACAACTTTGCGCCAGAGTGCAAGTGTGTCTCTGTGAGTCTAGCATACGTTTTGTGCTGGAAGGATACCCTTTCAGTACACAATACTGTGCTGAGACTCACTTCAAACCTTTTCCCTCTTTGTATGCAAGGTCGGAAATGGAAGGAGAAATCAAAGCATTTCTCATTCCTTGTGCCTACTTTAAAAGGGGGTCTTTTCTGGCGCTAAATCCAGTCTACTTTGTTCAGTAAAATGGGTTTAGCGTCAGAAACCTTGGGTGGTTGCATGGGAACGCCCATGCTCCACCCATTGTACGCCCCCTTGGCACTAAGTAATGCAAAGCAGTGCTGTGGGCTGCTTTGCATTACTTTCACGTTATTTCCAAGTTTAGCACTGAAAATTAAATCATGAATAAAAGATTTAGGGGCCGATTCCGATCTCGGTCGGAGGCGCACCCAATACTATTCGGTCGGGAAAAAAGCCATGCGAAAGCCAGTTTCCCGACCGATCCGTACAGCACACCGAACGAGCAAGTACGATGCGCACAACAGCAAAGATTCCGGCCGAGCCGTACTCACCCAAACCAGGTCCTGTTCTCCGACCGAGGCGAATCCGGAAACGCCGAATCGAGTCGCACGGAAGGGAAAATGCAGCCCCGTCCGGCCGGACAAGTACGATGCGCTTTCCGTACGCGCCGAACCCGTCGCTACGCACGGCACGTCAAAGCATCCGGGAGAGGCGCACATAAGCTCCGAATCGCGCCACAACACGATCCACGGCTACGAGACGAACACAGCACAGACGAGGACGACGCGAAGCGACGAGGACGAAGCGAAGCGACGAGGACGAAGCCAAGCGACGAGGACGACGCGAAGCTTCGAGAAGGACGAACGACACGAACCAACCATGAATCCCTTCGTCCCGATCATACCAATATTCTACATCTACTACCGGAACAGGCACGGACGCGTTCGGCGCAGAAGGTAAGTCAGACACCAACCACAAAACACATACAACACGTACACGACACATCACACACATACACTGGGAATCTGAATATACTTACACCAGCAGCACCATAGGGGCGGGATGCCCATCACCAATGCCACATATGCACACAGGGGCCTGAATGCGCGCCACCACCCCAACCCAGGGGGGCTGGATGCCAACCACCACAACCACCCTTAGCCAGGGGGTGCCAGATGCCCACCACCACTACCACCCTTAGCCAGGGGGCTGGATGCCTACCACTACTACCACCCTCACCCAGGGCGGGCTGGATGCCTACCACCACCCTTAGCCAGGGGGCAGGATGCCTACCTCTACTACCACCCTTAGCCAGGGGGCAGGATGCCCACCACTACTACCACCCTCACCCAGGGGGGCAGGATGCCCACCACTACTACCACCCTTAGCCAGGGGGGCTGGATGCCCACCACTACTACCACCCTCACCCAGGGGGGCAGGATGCCCACCACTACTACCACCCTCACCCAGGGGGGCAGGATGCCCACCACTACTACCACCCTCAGCCAGGGGGGCAGGATGCCTACCTCTACTACCACCCTTAGCCAGGGGGCAGGATGCCCACCACTACTACCACCCTCACCCAGGGGGGCAGGATGCCCACCACTACTACCACCCTTAGCCAGGGGGGCTGGATGCCTACCACTACTACCACCCTCAACCAGGGGGGCAGGATGCCTACCACTACTACCACCCTCACCCAAGGGGGCAGGATGCCTACCACTACTACCACCCTTAGCCAGGGGGCAGGATGCCCACCACTACTACCACCCTCACCCAGGGGGGCAGGATGCCTACCTCTACTACCACCCTCACCCAGGGGGGCAGGATGCCCACCACTACTACCACCCTTAGCCAGGGGGCAGGATGCCCACCACTACTACCACCCTCACCCAGGGGGGCAGGATGCCCACCACTACTACCACCCTCACCCAGGGGGGCAGGATGCCTACCTCTACTACCACCCTTAGCCAGGGGGCAGGATGCCCACCACTACTACCACCCTCACCCAGGGGGGCAGGATGCCTACCACTACTACCACCCTTAGCCAGGGGGCAGGATGCCCACCACTACTACCACCCTCACCCAGGGGGGCAGGATGCCTACCTCTACTACCACCCTTAGCCAGGGGGCAGGATGCCCACCACTACTACCACCCTCACCCAGGGGGGCAGGATGCCCACCACTACTACCACCCTTAGCCAGGGGGCAGGATGCCCACCACTACTACCACCCTCACCCAGGGGGGCAGGATGCCCACCACTACTACCACCCTTAGCCAGGGGGCAGGATGCCCACCACTACTACCACCCTCACCCAGGGGGGCAGGATGCCCACCACTACTACCACCCTCACCCAGGGGGGCAGGATGCCTACCTCTACTACCACCCTTAGCCAGGGGGCAGGATGCCCACCACTACTACCACCCTCACCCAGGGGGGCAGGATGCCTACCACTACTACCACCCTTAGCCAGGGGGCAGGATGCCCACCACTACTACCACCCTCACCCAGGGGGGCAGGATGCCTACCTCTACTACCACCCTTAGCCAGGGGGCAGGATGCCCACCACTACTACCACCCTCACCCAGGGGGGCAGGATGCCCACCACTACTACCACCCTCAACCAGGGGGGCAGGATGCCCACCACTACTACCACCCTTAGCCAGGGGGGCAGGATGCCTACCTCTACTACCACCCTCACCCAGGGGGGCAGGATGCCTACCACTACTACCACCCTTAGCCAGGGGGGCAGGATGCCCACCACTACTACCACCCTCACCCAGGGGGGCAGGATGCCTACCACTACTACCACCCTTAGCCAGGGGGCAGGATGCCCACCACTACTACCACCCTCACCCAGGGGGGCAGGATGCCCACCACTACTACCACCCTTAGCCAGGGGGCAGGATGCCTACCTCTACTACCACCCTTAGCCAGGGGGCAGGATGCCCACCACTACTACCACCCTCACCCAGGGGGGCAGGATGCCCACCACTACTACCACCCTCACCCAGGGGGGCAGGATGCCTACCTCTACTACCACCCTTAGCCAGGGGGCAGGATGCCCACCACTACTACCACCCTCACCCAGGGGGGCAGGATGCCTACCACTACTACCACCCTTAGCCAGGGGGCAGGATGCCCACCACTACTACCACCCTCACCCAGGGGGGCAGGATGCCCACCACTACTACCACCCTCAACCAGGGGGGCAGGATGCCCACCACTACTACCACCCTTAGCCAGGGGGGCAGGATGCCTACCTCTACTACCACCCTCACCCAGGGGGGCAGGATGCCTACCACTACTACCACCCTTAGCCAGGGGGCAGGATGCCCACCACTACTACCACCCTCACCCAGGGGGGCAGGATGCCTACCACTACTACCACCCTTAGCCAGGGGGCAGGATGCCCACCACTACTACCACCCTCACCCAGGGGGGCAGGATGCCCACCACTACTACCACCCTTAGCCAGGGGGCAGGATGCCTACCTCTACTACCACCCTTAGCCAGGGGGCAGGATGCCCACCACTACTACCACCCTTAGCCAGGGGGGCAGGATGCCCACCACTACTACCACCCTCACCCAGGGGGGCAGGATGCCCACCACTACTACCACCCTCACCCAGGGGGGCAGGATGCCTACCACTACTACCACCCTTAGCCAGGGGGCAGGATGCCCACCACTACTACCACCCTTAGCCAGGGGGGCTGGATGCCTACCACTACTACCACCCCCACTCATAGGATGGACAATGCATGACACAACAAGCACACCACAACCTAGGGAATGCAAGATTAAGACATCCCCCCACCACCATGACAAGCGTGTGAGCAGGCTGTGTCAAATGCCTACAACACCGAACATGACATTGAACATACAATGTGACCCCCTAGCACATGTGCCACACATATATGTGTGTGGCACCCACAATGCAAGCAGCCCATGACCATTGTGGCAATGGGGCCTAAACCCCCATCATCACAGTGACCAAAAGGCAAGTGTGGGGTCCATAGCTGAAGCACATTTTGACCATTGTGGCAATGGGGTCTAAACCCCCATCATCACAGTGACCAAAAGGCAAGTGTGGGGTCCATAGCTGAAGCACATTTTGACCATTGGGCAATGGGGTCTAAACCCCCATCATCACAGTGACCAAAAGGGAAGTGTGGGGTCCATAGCTGAAGCACATTTTGACCATTGTGGCAATGGGGTCTACACCCTCATCATCACAGTGACCAAAAGGTAATTGTTGACAAAGAAAGAGCTGCAACTGCCAAACTGCATGGATCATTCCTGGTCACAGAACCAAAAACTCATCTGTGGCAAAGTAGTGTATGTGTCCCATTGCAACATAAATTGGGGGAGCCAAATACTGCAGTGCAAATGAGACATTCCTTTGGCCATGTGTAGACAAACAACACCCATGGGGGCTGAGACCGTCAACAGTCATCAATGACACAATGACAGAAGTGACCATCAGAATGCAGACCCACATATTTGCACCAATGGGCACACAAATGCAGATACCCTGTGGAGACAGCAGATGTGAGGTGAACAGATACCATACCATGGCAGCAATGGGACACACAAACCATGATCACTGTGCTGACCGATGACCTAGGAATCCCAGGGACAGCAGGGGAAACACACCAAACAACATACAGCCAATGGCACACCCAAGATATGCCAATGCAGTGGTGCAGATGCACAAACACAAACAGGCAGACCAACACTGTCATCATACACAGCAGGTGAGGGGTGGGGGTGCCAGTGTCCCCAGGCAACAACACAACACATGAGGAGAGCTGAATACCAATCATACAGATGTGCATACACTGCCACACTAAGGTAACTCATGGATCCAAATCCCCTATGTGGGCAAGCAGGCATTGACAGGTGAGAGGGAGCACAAAACACACATGTCACACAGGCACGTAGGAACAACAACTGACACAGCAAGTCACAGACACACCACAGCACCACCCCCAGGGCCCCCACAATGTGGTGACCCTGGGCTGAAGAAAAATACCACTGTGATGACAAAGCTAAATGTCGTTCACACTGTGAACCACAGTCAGGTGTCCTGAGCAACAAACTACCATCACACCTACACAAGCACAAATCAATCAGCATGGCCAGTAAGCCAAGGCCAACATGGAGGCAGGGGCCTAGCCGGGCAACAACTCTCATCTGCACACACTCAACACCACACCCCTCGACCTCCAACAATGTGCAGCAGTGAAGTACACATGCACTGGTGACATTGCACATGCACCCATGACTATTCCAGGGTGGTGGGTGGGAACCAAGCTGTAGAAACACATCACACATGGACACTCAACAAGACTCCTGAATGTCTGACACACTGCACACTACGCTGTACATGGACATGACGGCAATACCACACCGACCAATGGGATCCCAGCCACAGTCACACACCAATGAAGAAGCCAAGGTCACCCACAAAGAACACACATAGACAACAACCAACATTGCAGCCCGGACCCTAAGGAGTGCCAGCAGTCACACACACAACGTGTCACAATCACTGAAAGATAACACAAACTGGAAATCACATGACAGGGGCAAACAACAAGTGCCAAAGGGAAACCTGACTGTGACCCATCTGCGTCAGCACACAAACTCTGCCCTGACAGCAAACACACCTATGGGTGACACCCTGATGACCAGTAATGTGCCATGCACCCACATCACAGAGAACACAGGGAGAAGACTTTGGGGGAACATAGCTCAAGTCAGCAAGCATCACAAACAGGTACAACACTAGGGATCACAGCATGCGCAGATGAATGGAAGTGAACACACAGACATGCACATACAACACACACCTTGGGCGCAGGCAATGTCACACGTGTACACACTGCCATGAGGGGACTCCACTCCTGTGTGAGGAAAGCTGTGCCATATGTTGCCTCAGTAGGGCCCCATCATGTCAGCTGAGCACTTGGTCACACAATCAACAATTAGCACCAAATGAGGGCTCCCATCACATCAGCCTGGTCATGGATGTGCCAACGGAATCATCAGCACAGATCCAACACACTTGTATAGCAATGTTGCACTGACTACACGGATGAGTCCCTCCCCATTGATGCCCAAACCTGCATGTCCACTGGAGATGGCAACACGGTCAGGGAAGTAGACAAATGCAACGATGGCAGGCACAACAGATGTGCAGGGGTGGAAGCCACAGATATGAAATTGCCAATGTAAGTAGGAAACCCATTGCCAAATACTGAACACATGACACCCTCAGATGCTGCTATTGATGACATGGATACACCACATGATAGGACACATTCCCCCTGGACCACATGGGTTCCTGCACAGTAACACTTCATAATCATGAGACCAGATATCACCATCACTGCAGCAAGGGCATGGTTAGCTGCACCAACAACATGTACATCTGAAGCATGAGCACTAGAGAAAAAGAAAGTTGCTTTATTCAGCATATGTGTTGAGGCCAAACGAAGTCCTGAAAAAAGAGCAAAGGCCAATGGCCAGTCCATTGTCAAAGTTCAAACAGGGTGACACTGGCAGATGTCACCCTACGCATGCCTGCACAATACCAGGGACAATCCACTAGGAGGGGCAACCGGGGGGCAGGCCAGGCACCGCAGGGACAGGATCAGGGCTCACCAGGGGGAGTCAGGGAAGGGGTGGTGGGTGCTGGAGAGCCACTGACAACTGCAGTGGAGGTGTCTGACATGGTGTGTGCCGGCACAACTGGGGGCATGACACAGATGTCGTGGGTGCCGGCACAACTGCAGTGGACCCTGCAGATGGGGTGGACAGGTCCGCCACTGCAGTGCCCAAGTCAGACAGGGCGGTAGTGGACTCCACTGCAGTGCCTACCTCCAGGGGAGGAGAATGGGGAACAGGCAAGGTGGGTTGGACAGAGGGGGGGACACCCTCACCACATCAGTGGCACAGACAAGCGCAGCGGGGGGTGTGGTGCTGGGAGAGCAAGTGGCAGGGGAGAAGGCCGGAGCATCTTGGGGATGGTATATCTGTGGGTGGGGGAACCTGGGGCAGGGTGTGGTGGGGGCACCTGTGCAGTGGGGGCCTGAGGGATGGAGGACGGAGACCTTGTGCCTGAGCTGCAGGGCGGTGGCGGGGTCTTGCTCTTAGCACTCCGGGGGACTTGCGGGTGGGGGCCTCAGTCCGTCTGCGCCTGGGGGAGGGTGTCCGGGGGCGAGGGGCACTCTGCTCCGTGTGGGTGGGCTTCCTCTTCCCCCGGGATGCTGGAGCAGCTTCATCGGTGGGGAAGAGGCCGAGGTCACAGAGGAAGAGCTGCTGTGACTTTGGGGTTGCAGGTGAGGCAAGGGAGGGTGCTTTGGAGGGAGAGGGAACTGAGGACTGCGCAGTGCATGTGGATGCGTGTGTG